>SMMQ01003318.1:0-13190 GCA_008271595.1 [Pythium] brassicae (nom. inval.) | reverse complement strand
AGTACCTCTACCTGCTCTTCTCGGACGACGACGTGCTGCCGCTCGACGAGATCGTGTTCAACACGGAGGCGCACCCGTTCCCGATCCTCAAGTAGACGAGTAGCGTGTGGTGCTGGCATTCGCGCTGTGGGAAAAGAGGCAAGAGGAGATCCCCCTCCCAAATGCCCCATGCTGGTGCTACAGGCCCTGTGTCGCTTGCTCGCAACCTTCAAGCAAACTGAAAAGCGCCGTGGGCTGGAAGGAGAACGCGTCAAAGTACCAGTCACTCGGTACTGCAGTTCAAGTTGATTAAATGCGAGTTACAGAAGTGTGAAAAACACTCCGCTTAAGTGCGACTACAATGACCTTTCAAGATCTCCTCCCAGTGCCGGCTGGAGATCCATGGACGAGCCGCGCATGTTCGCGCCCGGGTGGCACCGCAAGTGGCTGCTGCTGCTCGCGGCGCTCGCTGTGCTCTTCTTGAGCCGCTTCCGGCTCATGGGTTGGCTCGTGTCGCAGCTCGCGACCTTCCAGCTCGCCAAGCTCGAGCCGTTAGTGCGCGCAGAAGTGCGCGTGCGACTCGTGCTGCTGCGGCCACTGCAGCTCGTGCACGTCGAGGTCAAGAGCGGGGGCGACTGGGCGCTGCTGGTGACGCGGATCACGGTGCACAGCCGCCTCGGCGAGTTCTTCCGCTCATTCGGCCAGACGAAGATCTGGGTGCTCGAGGTCGACGAGGTCGTCGGCGAGCTCCGCCACTTGGACGAGCCCGTGCTGCGCGGGCTCTTGCAGCGCGCGGCGGGGCGCAAACAGCGAGAGACTGCAGGTGCGCCGCACCAGGGACGAGTGTTTACTGTGGAGGCGATGGGGCGTCGCACTGAGCGGTGTGTGTGTGTGTGATGCACGGTCTCAGCTGCACCGAGGGAGGCGACGAGCGCGATCGGCTTCCTGCGCTTCGTGGACTTTCGTGTCGCGAGGCTCCAGCTCCAAGCGCGCTGCTTTGGGACGGTGAGCGAGCTCCGGTGTCGAGCGCTCTCGGTCGGGATCACAGATGTGCTTGTGAAGGAGAACGTGCTCAGTGCGAAGCTTCAAGTCGCGTCCGTGTTTGCGCGCAGCTACCGACAAGAGCTTGGGTCGTTGAGCGACGATGACGTCATCCACGACGGCGTCAGCCTCGACTATCCGAGCCTGTGCGTCGTGGCGGATCTGCAGCTGACAGACCAGCGGCTGGTCGGGTACACGCTCTTCGGCGCCAAGGACGAGCGCGTGCGCGCTCAGCTCAGCACCTCCTTCCTCGAGTTCGTGGTCACGACGCGGCTCGAGCTTATTCGGAATGGACTACTGCCCGCTCTATCGGCGCCGTCTCTGTCGAGCAGCGTCGCACCCCAGCGAGCGGCGGCGCTGGCGAAGGAAGTTACGAACATGAACGTGTCGGTGGTCGTCGTCCACGAAGTTGACGGACGCGCGACGCACCCGCTGCAGTTCGACGCCGACATCACGTCGCTGAGTGTGACCGAGTCGGAGATTCCGCTTCACACTCCACTCGACAACGCTGCGTCAGCGTGTGGGGGAGTGCGACTCGAGGGCCGCGTCAGTTGCGTCTCGGTCGCTACTGGACGCGCGTTCGAGCAAAAGGTTCTGAGTCTCACGGATCTCGAGATCGACATGACGCGGACACAAGACGACAGAGGGCGGGCGGAGCTCTCGGTGCGAGAGCTGGAGGGACTGCTGAGTCCTCAGATCACGCAGTTCGGCCACTCGCTGGGGGCTTTCGTCGACGGCATCAAGGACCTAACACGCGAACTGACGCTTGCGAAGAGCGGCGACTTGCTGACGCACGATCGCCAGCTGCCTCGAGACCAATCGACGCCTCTAGGTCAGCCGAGCCAGATCGAGTGGGACGTGACCGCGAACATCGCGTCCTGGAAGTCCCGGGCCGTCGCCCCGACGATACTGGGGGCGGCTGAAGAGATCGCGACGATCGGGGGCCGTACGACGGTGGCCACCAAGGTGCTGCACCCAGTGCCGAGTCGTCAGAAGCGATACGACGTCAGGGTCGAGAAGGTTCAAGTCGACGCCACCACGGCGCTCGCGGGGGGGAGACGCACGCACTCGGCAGTGCTTCTCGGCGCCGACTTCGCGTTCATCAAGGAGAGCGAAGGTGACGGCGCCAGCAGCGCCACCACAGTCGACGCAAAGCTCTGCACTGCGCTAGTGAACTGCCCGAGCGACGGCGACGTGACGCGGGCAGCGCAGTTCCCGGCAGCGTTGATGAAAGACGTGAGCATCCGGCGACATGACAAGCGAACGCACGACGCGATGGACACGGAGCTGTCACTGACAACCGCCGACGCGCGCATCGAGTGGAGTCACCGGACACACGCTGCGTTCTTGAAGGAGTGGAGCGCGATGATGGCGCTTGTCGACACTGTAGACGCGATGGTGTCGCCTCCCAAGCCGGTCAATGCGACAGCGATGCCGCCTTCCCCGCCAGTGACGAAGACGCTGTCGGTGGACGCGCGTGCGATCGCCACGGAAGTGCGCATTCACGACATCCGGGACGTCGCAAGTCGAGTGGTCGTTCAGCTAGCGGACACTCGAACAGTTCACCAGAAGCAGCGCCTGGCGGTGTACTCGACGTTCGACTGCGCACTCGTCCGCCTCTTGTGGGACGCGCAGTGCCCAGCGATCGAAGTGGCCGGCGCCAAGGCGCAGCAGAAGGTGCTGCTCGGGCCCCAGCGGCTGCTCGCGAAGGTGCCGGTGCAGAACACGATCCGAGCGGTGCGCATGAAGGTGTTCATGCGTCCCGACCGACGCCTCCTGCTGCTACTGCTGCGATTCGACGAGCTCGCGAGCGTAAAGGACGACGACAACGAAGCGATGCCAACGGCCGCTCGCTTGAGCGGAGAGAAGAAAGCGACGCGACAAGGCGTGTCGTTCGAGTGCGCCGAGCTGGCGATCGAAGCCCACGAGCCACTGAGTGCGGAGAGCGCGAGCCGCTCTGTTTACCATGCGGTCGTGCAGTCGCTCGAGGTCAAGAGCGTGGTGTCCAAGAGCGTCGAGATGAGCGAGTCGATGGCGCTCTTCGTGCACTCGCTCCAGCACAGCAGCTCCCACGCGGTGGCTGTCGGCTCTCCAGCACTGGTGGAGCAGATTCTGGGAGTCGAAGCCTCCGTCAACGCTGACTCGTTAACGCTGCTCTACGTCAAGACGCCGCTTGTCAGCTTCCAGCAGCTCGAGATCCAAGTCGCCATGACCGACGTCGTGCGCGCGACGCCGGCAGTCAAGACGACACTGTTCGACTTTAGCGGACTGGCGAGAAGCTGCGAGGTGACAATCGCAGGCGCTAACGCCGCGGGCCTCGCGCAGCTCGTGTCGGCTGTTCAAGGCACCTTCGACACGCGCGAGGCAAAGAGCGTCGGCAGCGACGAGACCGCGTCGACGGACTGGCGGCTGCGGTACGTCGGGAACGTCGACCTTGGGATCCAGCAGCTCTCTGTCGTCGCCCCGTACGGAGAGGACGCGTCGGCGACAGCCTTGGACTTTGCGAGCACGGGGCTCGGCGAGCGGACGCTGTGCGTTGCGATCGCTGACTTCGCACTCAACTTTCGCCAGTTCAAGAAGCTGGCGGTGCAGCTGTCGTCGCTTCGCGTGTGCTTGGGCGACAGTGGCGACAGCGTCGCGAAGCTCACGGCCGAGCCGCAGCTGCAGCTGCTGCACGTGCCGCGTCTGAACATCGAGGCGACAGTCTACTGGAAGGACGCGATCGCCTCTTGTGACAGTGCAGGGGTACTCGTGGCGTCCGGAGCGCAAGAGTTCGCCGTGTCTTGTGAGCTGCGACTGAAGCGCAAGACTAGAGCGACGACAACGACGCACGTCCCCGCCCACGAAGAAGCGCTCCTGGCGCTCAACTGGGACTACGTCTTCCCGCTCCTTGTGCACTTCTTGGCTGACGACGACGACGGCTCGGCGAGCAGTACTGACGACGGCGAGGAGGCGGCAGCAGCGGCGGGTCTGCGGTGCATCGGAGTGCAATGGGACGTGTCGCTCGACGCCTTCCAAGTCGCGTTCTGGGACTCGGCGACCAAGGACGTCGGGCTGCTTCTTGTCACGAACGACCTCCTGTCGCACGGCTTGGCGAAGAACGCGGCGACGCGACGCCACGGGTGCAACGACAGCGCGTCGCACAGCGCGTGGGTCGTCCAAGAAGCGACGACATTCGTCGACCAGACGCGCGCGTACGTGCTGCGGAACGCCGTGAGCCCCGACGACTTTGGCGAATCGACAGTCGTCGACCGCGAGTTGCTCCCGTTCGACCGCACCAAGAGCTCCAACTTCTTCTTTGAGGCCACCGGCACGAGCTACAGGGAGATCCGATGCGTCGACAAGTCTCCAGGAGCGGATGACGATGACGACGACGACGACGACGACGGACGCGAGCTGGAGCTTCTGTTCAGCATCACCTGCGCGGCTTCGCTCCCGGAGCGCGTGCACGACAGCTTCAAGCCGATCGACTTTGGGTTCAGCCTGTTCGGATCGACGAGGCTGCGGAAGGGGAACTCGCTCGTCTCTGTCGCGCCACTGAGCATCGCGATCCCTCCTTCTCCCCCACGACCACCGCCTGCTGGTGTCGGCACTAATTCGACAACGACAGCGTCGCCATCACCGACCCCCAAGAGTCCGCGGCCGTGGGCTCCGACGGTCCGGGCCAAGCTCATGAAGCTCAAGCAGCGCTCGTCCTCGATGGACAACCTCCTGCTCAACGACGGCTCCTGTCCGATCCAAGTCGACTCGATGAAGCTACTGTGGACGATCGAGACGCGCGACGCCGTGTTCTACATGACGTCGCTCACAATCGACAGCTTGCAGCGGCTCGCGGACGCCACCAGCAGCCAGCGCGAGCGGCAGCCGTCCGAGGCGGACAGCGCCACAGCCAGGCGGCTATCGTCCACCCCACGCAAGGCCCACGACTCGAGGTCGCCCACTACCGCCAGCCAGGACGCGCCGGAGGCGCTCCCGAGCACTTCTCCCGGGCGGCTGCGGCGAGGAAGCACACGCGACACACTGCTCGACCTGCTGCAGCAAGGCAAGCTCGGCATGAAGCAGCGGGTGTCCGCACTGGACAACGAGGCCGCGCTCAGGAGCGGCAACGACGGCGGGCCAAGACTGCCGCCGAGTGCGTTCGGCGACGCCGAGGAGATGCACGCGTGCAAGGTGATCGCGCGCAAGCAGTACACGCTCGACATTCACGACGCGCAGATCAACCTCCGCGAGGACGCGAGCCAGAGCAGCGTCCTCGTCGCGACCAAGCACATCCACCTCGAGGTCGGGCTCGACGAGCTCCGGACGCACACGGTCGCGCGCCTCAAGTTCGACTCGGTGACCGCGCACGTGGCGCCGATCGACGTCGACATCTCGGCCGGCGTGCTCTGGTACGCGCAGGCTGCTGCGTCCCCCGCGCACGCGTCGCCGCCGCGCGCGGCGCCCGCTGGCTCGTGCTTGCTGCAGCAGGTGCTGGACGAGTGCAGCGTCACGACGACGTACTCGCAGGCGCTCGCGACAGGCGCGACAGCCGTCGAGGTGGACCTGTCGTTCCTGCAGCTCTCGACCGACCGCCACCAGTTCTACCAGCTGCTCAGCGTGACGCGCCACGTTCTCTTGGCGCCGCCGACGGTCGTCCGCAGGCAGCGGCGGCCGCCCGCGCACGCGACGCCCGCGCGCTCGCTCGCTTCGGACCCGGGTCTGGAACCCGACGGTGCGGGCGACGCGCTCGTGTTCCCGCCGTCGCCCAGCCCGAGCGTCGCATCGCTGCTGTCGTCAAAGAAGCTGTACGCGCAGGTCATGGAGGAGCTGCGCAGCCGCGAGACCAAGCAGCTGCACGCCCGTGTGAGCGCCACGCCGCTCAAGTTGATCTCGTTCCGCGCCGCGGGGACGCGGTTCCGGCTGCGCCTGAGCCCCGAGAGCACGGGCGCGGACCACGAGTTCGTCGAGATCCGCGCCGAGGGCGTCGCCGGCGCGCACACGTACTTCTCGAGCCAGAGCACCAAGCTCGTGCTCACGCTGCAGTGGATGGAGGTGACCAACCTGCGCCCCGGGCCGTCCTCAATCGCCTTTGACGACGCCATGGCCGTGCTCAAGGCCAAGCTGCTCGTTGACAAGCGGCTCCAGGGCGGCGCCGGCGGCCCGAGCCCGAGCCAGAAAGGGATGCTCACGGTGCGCGCCGAGAGCGGGCCGCTCATCCGCGTGCTCGGCCAGAAGCTGCGCGTGCTCGACGTGCTCGAGGTCAGCGTCTTCCCAGAGGTGGCCAACGTGATCGTGATCCAGCTCGCGGCCGACTTCTACGAGCTCGTCGACAAGTTCTTCTTCGAGCCGATCGGCGCCGCCGAGCACCAAGATGTGAGCTCCGAGCACGTACTCTTCGGCCGCAAGAGTGGGACCTCGAGTGTGCCCCTGTCGCCGAGCGTGCGGCCCGGGCGAGGCGGTGCCGCCAGTGCCGCACCAGGCACGCCACTGTCTCCGTCCAGCGCGCCGCATCCGTGGCGGAAGAGCGCGCAGCTGAGCAGCTCCGCGACGCCCGGCGGGGCCCTCGCTGTCGACCCGAGCGCGTCGTTAGGGTCCGCGACGTCGGCCGCTTCGCCGCTCGAGGGCAGCGCGCTCGAAGAGGACGACGCGTCCGCCGACGGCTGCGAGCTCTTCTACTTCAAGTACGTGCGCGTCGGCAACGTGCGCCTGCGCATCAACTGCCACGGCTTCTTCGTCAACCTGAGCGACTTCGACCTCGAGCTGCCGCCATACGTGTGCCAGGGCCGGCTGTGCACGTGGAAGAAGCTGCTGCAGCGCTTCGAGAGCCACCTCAAGTGGCACGTGACCAAGGAGAGCGCGTCCTCCGGGCTCTCGCACTTCAAGAACAAGTTCCTCAAGTGGACGCCGTCGGCCGCCGCGGCTGCGGACAAGAGAGACAAGAGCCGCCGGGACGACGACGACATCACAGTGATCAACGCGCACGTGCTATTCGGTCCGTACTCGGGCGCCGCGACCTGAGACGCGGCGAGAAAGCAGCCGACAACGCCAGCGCGTCCGACACCCTGCCGCAGGGCGATCGATGAAACGCGCCTACGCGCTGCTTTCCATGCACGCCTTGACGCGGCCGAGGAGCTCGAACACGCCCGTGTCGCGGCACTAACCATCCACGGACGGCATTGCCCCACACGTGTCCGTTAGCTGCCTTGCTGGCGCTCTCTGTCTTGCTGTCTGCCTGTCTACTGCGCACCTCGTTGAAGCCGGCGTCCTTGCGCTTCTCCATCACGTGGATGAACTCCTTCGGGGACAAGTGGCCGTCGCCTGCCGAGTCGCAGTCATTTCCCTCGTCGCCCTCAGCCTCCTACTGGGTCTCCCCGACACGCAGCAACGACAGTGACACGCACGCACCGTCGAGGTCGAAGAGCGCAAAGAGGATGTCGATCTGCAGCGGCGTCACGAGCTGCTCGCTCTTGCGGCCGCGAAGCGCCGCCTTCGTCGCGCGCTGGAATTGCTCTGTCGCAAGGCGCGTTAAGGGGGTTCGTGAGCGGGCCGTTGCTGTCGGCTGTCAGTTGCTGTTGCGGCAGGACGACACGCACACGCACCCTTGTTGAGGCCGTGGTCCTCCATGCTGATGGTGATCGCGACCTTGAGCTCGTCCAGGTGCTCCAGGAGCACGCTAAAGTTGATGAAGTCTTGCTCCGAGATCGTGCCCTGCTGGCAGTCGTCGCTCAGCATATCTCACCACACACGCACACTGAGAGCGAGCAGGGACTGCTGCACAGAGAGAAAGAGGCACCTTCATGTCGTGCAGCTCCTCGACGCGCTCGACCCACTTGCCGATCTGATTCTGCGACGACGCGAAGCGCAACACCCGCACAAGCGCTCATGAGCGACAGTCGCCAAGACCCCACCGCCTCCGTCCCCCAGCGCCCCACTGTACCTGGTTCACGTGCGACACGAGGAACATGCCAAACTCGCGCGGCGAGAGCTCGTTGTTGCCGTCCAGATCGTACTGCTCAAAGTGCACAACTGGTGGTCAAGGAACCGTCCCCGCAAGCGAGCGCGTGTACGTCCGTCGTATAGCAGCTGCATATGAAGGAAGCGGAAGAGGATATCTGGATGCGCAGGATCTCCTGCTGGAGGGCGCGGCGGAACGCGAGGAAGTCGTCGTACGACAGCGTCTCCCTGCAGCAACCGCAGCAGCAAAATAAATACACTCAGCACTGGGTCTGTAGCCGCAGTATTTTCATACAAAGACTGCGCAATGAGCAACGCACGTCGCAAGTTCACCGAAAAGGTGCTTGAAGACCGGCGCGTCCTCCTCCTTGAGCGACCGGTCCTGGCGGCCCGCAGGAGTGCGCAGGCGCATGAGGTCGATGATCTGGGGACAGCAGCAGCAGCTCGTGCGTGAGTTCGGGTACACTGCCTGGGCTGAAAAGGGGGGGACAACTCAGTCCCCGTACGTGCTTGAACTCGCGGTGGTCCAGGCGGCCGTTGCCGTCCGAGTCGAACATCTTGAACGCGAGCTCGAACTGGCGCTCGGGGACTGAGCTCTCTCACACACACACACACACTCCCGCGTCAGGCAGCTGTATAGCAGCGGCAATGAGACTGCGGTGGCTCGAGGCCTCGAGTAACGGCCACGTACTCGCAAGCAGCGTATTGAAGAACATGTACTCGGCGTACGAGATGAGCCCGTCGCCGTCCGCGTCCACGAGGTCGAAGAACGACTTCTCGCGCGCTGGGCCGCCGTGGATCTGCCGCAGGGAGTGTCGTGAGACGGGGTTCCGACGTCGCCCCTCCTGACTCAGCGGCGCGCTACGCACCTCGACAAACTGCTCGAACTCGGAGTTCGTGATCTGCAGGTTGCGCAGGGCCTTGACGTGCGTCTACAGTTGCTCCCCCCAATCAAACAAACACACGGCAGTCTGTCAGCTACACCCTCCCTCCCTCCCTCCCTCCCCCCCTCTCTCCCTCGCCAGTCAGCAGCGCGTCGGCTCACACCTCAAAGTCGATCTGGTGCTCGTCACGGAACGCGAGCAGCGCGCTCACGTCGGCGGGCGTCACGTCCACTGTCTCCAGCAGCAGCTCCTTGAGCTGCGCGACGTACTTGTCCACTGCCTCCTGCAGTGCGTCACGATGCAGTGAGCGTCCACTTGCTGATGAGATCACGGCGTCCAACTACGAAACAGCGCTGCACACAGAGAGACGCACCGAGGCGGGTTTGGTCGCTAGCGCCTTGGGGTTGAACTTGGCGTTCTTGGACGCCAGCGGCGCGCCGCTGCGGAACGTATAGGGCGTGATCGCGCGCGCGAGGTCGTCGCGCGTCATGAAGAAGTGGCGGTCGATCTCGACGGACGAGAAGTACTCGAAGACGCGCTCCGGCGAGCTGAACTTGCGCAGCCGGTTCTCGTAGCTGCCGACCGTGCGCTCCGTGAACGACGGGCCGCTGCTGCTGTCGCTGCTGCTCGCTTCCGCGCGTGCAGACGAGGCGAACGCCAGCGCGGGCGCGGCGGCGAGCGCGGTGGGCAGCACGCGAAGCATGCGGTGCGTCATGAGGGCGAGACACGAGAGAGCGACGAGCGATGAAGCTCAGATATGAGTCGACAGAGTACTGAAACCAAGTGAAATAAATGAAAGGGGAGACGCAGGATATTAAATAGTGATATAAACGAGGAAAGTAGTGGACGCGACATCGACATCGACGACCGTGACCATGACGACTCAGTCGATCTCCATTGCCTCCCCATTGTCGTCGTCGTCGTCGTCGTGGATCTCCTCGAACCGCACGAACGGCTGCTCATCGTCTGACGAAGCGCTGCCCGCGCCGGCGTCGTCGTCGTCGTCGTCGCTCTCTACGAGCTGCACGCGCGGAGTCGGGTCCAAACTGCGCGGGATCGCGCTCGGCGGCGCGGTGAACAACACGATCGCGGTGCACGACGGGTCCGTCAGTGGCATCTGTAGGTCGTTCACGAACGTCCTGGCGCCGAGCACGGGCGTCCACTTGGTCGGCATCGACCGGTGGGCGGCGTCCCACTTGCTGCGAACGCGCACTAGTGCTCGCGTGTCGCCGTCGTCGCCTTCCATGGCGCTGTCCGCCATCGCGTTCGCGGCCGTGGCGGCAGTTGCGTAGGCGGCTGCAGGGTACGAGCTGCTGGCGCTGGCGCTGGGCGCCTCCGACGGAGGCGACGACACGCGCATGCGCTTGAAGCCCTCGAGCACGCGGCGGCGCTTGTGCTGGTGGTGCTGCGGCTGGCGATCTAGAGACTCCGGCTGTTCGCCGCCGCTGCTGGTGCTGTCGTCGCTGTCGGCGTCTGCGCCACTCTTGCGCTTGGTGGCGGCGGAGCCGACGCCGCGCGCGCGCGCGAACGCGTTCTGGCGCATGGCGGAGCGCTGGCGCTCGAAGAGGAAGCCCGGGCGGCCGTAGGTGGCGCAGAGCGGCGCGCTCACGTGGGTCGGCATGCGCATGTATGTAGGGTGTGCTTGCTGCTGGGGCGGAGGTGTATGTAGTGGCTGCTGGTTTGTTGGCGAATGATCCAAGGGATGCATGGCGATGTCTCTTGGAAGTCATGCCAGTTGACAGTGATGACCACTTCCAATCATTCGACTCTTCCTCGATGTTTGCGCGTCAAAAGTCCAGATCGATGCTCTCGAAAAGTCTCGAAGGCGAAGTGTCGAACTGAACGGGACATAATTATATACTGTACCAGTGGTGAATTAGCACTACCGTATTCCTTTCCTTCGAGCAGACACTCCCTCAACAATGACCCGTGAGTGGGTTTTCGACATTTTGTATATTGTTTTGTGGTGAAAGTCTAACCTATTTATTAGCATATTCTAAATTATATGCTTATCAGATTATAATCTGTCCGAATGAATTGCTAAAATGTGTCGAGTTTTTGATCACGAATCTAGATTTGTCTTCAATAAGAAGTCGTCTTCTCGAAGAAAAGGAATACGGTAAGCTATAGTATCTTGTGAGGGCAAGACAAATTGCAGCCATCTCGAGCAAGTGACTCGGAGCGCTCGTGCAACGCAGCGCTGTGCTAGCTATGCTACATGCTGGTGCGGCGTTCGTAGTGGTCCACTGTCAAACACGAGACTGTGTCTGTCCACACGGATTGCAAGCACTGAGAAGCAGCACAAACGGAGCTGAGCCCACCACCAGAATAGCCTGAGGGGCTCGTCGGAGATTCGGAGATCACTGCCGTCGCGTGGCTGGTGGATAGAACGTCAACCTTTCGCATGCCCAACGCGTTGCCGTCGTGTGCGCCTGCTCTCAGATCTGCACAATCGAGCTTGCCTGCTTCCCCGCACGACATCTTCCTCTCCCCACGCCAGAAACACAGCGATGGTTGCCCCGCACTCTGTTCTCGTCGTTGGGCTCGCGGGGTGGCTCCCGCAACTCGCGTCCGGTCGAGGCATCTACGTCGCGCGACTCCCAAACGGTGCGAACGTCGTCGGCATCAACGCGCTCGGTCACGTTGCGGTGACGGGCGGCGGCACGCGCAACCAGTTCGGATTGGACTTCGCCGCCGCCGGCAGGGAGTGGACGCCCGCCCTTTGCGCGCTTGACTCGGACGGCGACGGCCAGACCAACGGCCAGGAGCTCGGTGACCCGTGCTGCAAGTGGAACGCCACGTCCAACACGGTGGTCATGTGGACTATCGGTGTCTCAGCGCCTGGCAACGCCGACCTCAAGTCGAACGCCTCGATCTGGGCGAGCATCAACTGCGCGGCATCCTCGACCGCTGCGCCGAGCACAAACGCAACGAACAACTCGACGGCAGCACCGACGCCAACGCCGACGCCAACATCAATGCCGACGCCGACCCCAACATCGAGCGCCGGCTTGACATCGCTGTCGTCAACTGCAGGTGTTGTGTTCGCCACAATGTGCCTGCTTGTCGCACTCGCTGCTGGTTTCTAGTATTACTAGTAGAACGCGCATTCAAACTTGTTCGACAACCTGAAGTCCCGATTGGCGGTGTGTATCAGTCATGGATTGACACGGGCTTGGGTGCACACGTACATCATGTGCAGCAGCACGTAGGGCGCGACCATGAGCCAGTAGAAGAAGAAGCGCACGACTCGACCGTGGGGAAGAGCACATGTATAATAGCGAGCCTCGCAGGCGTACAACTCGCAATGGTACGTTGTCGACGCACTGGTACTTTGTCGGCGCAACGTGGCCCTGCAACAGAGCGTGGAGCATTAGAAGACGCTGGGCGAGAACGCGCGGCTGCTCAAGCAGCTCGAGGCGCAAATGCGGTTTTCGCGTGCACCGAGAAAGCGCTGCGCGAGCACCCAAGCCTGGCGGTGCGTCGCTGCGCTCGGATGCGCGCCTTCTGCTCTCAACTGCTGTCTGTGATCCCTAGGTGACCAATACTGGCGGCAGCTCGGCACCACTCGGGCGCCGCAAGCGAGCGGTCATCAGGTCTGGCAAGAGGCTCTTCGAGGTATTCGCGGAGCTCGAGCTGCACCGCCCATATGCCGCGCTGCGCGAGTCGGGCGGCGCGAGATCTTTCGCGTCTGCCAAACCGGTAACGTCGACGTGCCGTAGCGGAGCCAAAAACGGGCTGTGATCCGCGTCGAGACTGTCGAGGCGCGGCGGTTCCCCCTTCCGGCCAAGACCGCCGCGCGCAAGTGATGGGAGTTCATCTCCCAGTCGAGACAGCTAGAGAAAGTCGGCGTCGGTGTCGGCTAGTCGTGGGGTGAGCGAGCACTTCTCTCGCGCTCGCTCGCTCGCCTGCTCGTCATTTTGAGGTCTTTCCAGGTGTCGTGCACCACGAGCTGAGTTGGCTAAACCCTTCCTGTATACACGCATAAGAGGCGATGAACAGCACGCAGTTCACCTCCTCAGGTCAACAGTTCCCGGCAGGCGACCACGTCATGACGTGATGCACGCGACTGCCGCGTTCCGCAGACTCGACAAGGACGATCTCTCGACCATCGCGAAAGTCTCGTGTGGCGAGTGCGGCGCTAAGTTGAAGCCAAGAGCAAGTTCACTAACGTCGAGACCGGCTGATGCGTGCTGGGTGCTGCGTGCTGAGAGCTGGACGTGTGTCGCGGTCTTCTGGGGCGGTTGATAACGCGGTTATATGGTTGAATAATACATTCTTTCCGACCTCATTCGGTTTTTGTATGTGTCATTTTAGCCAATGAGAGGCTGTTTACGTTGCGCTAATAAATTT
>SMMQ01003317.1:1184-24243 GCA_008271595.1 [Pythium] brassicae (nom. inval.) | reverse complement strand
GACTGAGATGTTGAACACGCCGGACTCGACAACGTAGAAGTAGTCGCCCGTGTCGCCCTCCCGGATCACGATGTCGCCAACGTTCGCAGTCTTCTTGACCATGAACTGCGCAACGAGAAGCAACCCCCCGACATTCACACTCGAGAACAAGAAGTGGCTTTGCAGTGCCTGAAGGATCACGCGCGTCGAGTCCTCCGACTTGGGCACACCCGCGATCTCGAGCGGCTTGTCGATAGACACGCTCTCGGCGAAGACATCGTGGCGCCGCGGTGGTCTTGTCATGATCCGGACCGAACAGCCTCTCAAAAAAGTGGGAAACCATTTAAAAAAGGGGAAACCATTTTTTCTTTCCAGGAACCCAACCTTTGCGAGAAGCAAGAGAGAAACGAAATTAAAATTTATTTTCGTTTCTCTTCCGTTTCTCACATTTGATCTCTTCGTAGAATCAAAAGATCTTCTCAGAAAGAGAGCACAGAGTGCTTCATTCTGCGACAATACTTTACGGACACCTAAAAAAGCTAACCCCCCATTCCCCGGACCTTCCTGAAATCGGAATCTGAGTTTTCATATGTTGGACGTATAACATGTGAAATGGTAACCTATACTAGGTTTTGAATTGCCTTCCGTAAGTGCGACGCCTGCGCTTGGGAAACGCGACATGCCGTTTTTGGCCAGAGCCACTTGGCGACAACATGCCAGCATCGACATGTTGTTTTTGTTCATAAAGTGTACGATTTTGGCAAATCATGTTGTATGTCCAACAACGACAAAATGGCCCGGTTATCAAAAGTACCACAGTCAGTCCGTTCTATGGATGCGGTCATCAAGTGAAACCACACTTGCCAGTCAATTCAATGACGCAATGTACTGCAGAAAGTGAACTCAAGCCAAAATGTATTGAGATAGGGCGTTTTTTAGCGCACACTCATCACTCCAAAAAAACACTCACTCGAAGTCGTCTGAATCGACCATGCTCTGGCGCGCGTTGATCGGGGCGTCATCGGCGTCCTCCCAACCACTGGGCGCTGACATCCAAGTCGCCAACTCGCCCTCGTCCACGCCGACCACTAGCTCCGCCGCCGTGGGCTCGCCCGTGTTCCCCCTCCCCCCCCACTCGCGTCCACTGCCACGCGCTCGCTGTCGGGCGCCGACTCACTCGCGTCTGCCACCGCGCGCTCGCCGTTTGCAGCCGCTCCACGTTCGGTCTCTTCCGCGCGCTTGCTCTCTCCAGCCGCGCGCACACTCTCGGCCGCCGCGCACCCGCCCTGCTCCTCTGGCTCGTCCTCCGCGCCCTCGCCGCGCTCGTCTTCGTCATCGTAGCCGCGCTTGTCTTCGGCATCGTCGTCGCGCGCGTCCGCTGCGTCGTCGCCGCCGCTCTTGCGTTTCGCTTGCCGAGCGCGCGGCCAGGGCGACGCATCTGCATTCCCGTCCCACCCTTGACTTCGGGTGACTGGCGCCGTTGTCCCAGGCGTCGTGCCTGATCTGATGGCTGGTGAGCGTGTTCCCGTTGTTGCGCGCGCCCTTTTGCACAGGTACTCGTTGTGAACACACACACGCCTGCGAGAGCATTCACACGCAAAATAGGCAGCAAAGACAACTCACCGCGCCTTCCACTCGAGTACGTCGGGCAGTAGTACTTTATGCCCTGATGCTCAGTAGTGCTGCTCTTCAGGAGCAAACAGACCTTGCACTCCCTCGGCCGGCGGCGTCGGATGTAGCCAAGCGAATGATAGTCCAGACACTCCTTCAGAATGTGATCCAACGGGACTGGCCAAAGAGATTTGTCGTACTTCCACACTGAAGACTTTTGTGACGAAGTAGCTGTAGTTTTCCTCACCTGGGTCTCTTAAACAGGAAGACGACGGGGTGAACGTCTCCTGAGTTTGAGTCAGGGTCTAGGTGAACTTGCACTCGAATGCACACACACGCAATCCTAGGCAAGCACGCACGACCTTGGCCTTCTGGCTCTGTTGATCAGTACCTCACAATGTGTTCCCCTTAGTAGCTCTTTTACATCAAATTCTCGGGCCTGGGAATAACAAAGGTCTACCCTGCACACGACTGTAGCTCTTCGATACCAGATGCACATCAAGTGACACGCACGCACTCGCACTCACACTCAGCAGTCCTGGACGAAAGGGTCCTCACATGTACACACAACGACGGAAAAAGCCGGGAGAAGTGTTTTTGTTTTTGATAATGAAGGAAACCAGGAGGAGACGAATGCAGTTCCCTGCTCCAATGTCATTGGTAGATACTCGAACATTCAATGCAAAAAAACACCATAGGTTATCATAAAACGATCTGGAAAGGATACTATTATTACATTGGACATTGGAAGCTTCAAATTAGTCTCGCCAATGCTACAAATTAGCAGGCAGTGGTTTTCAGGCACTGAAACTGTGGTATCGCTTTGGACAGGAGTTCGAAGTGAGATCAATTGGCTAGCGGGATCATGACACGGCTTTGAGACGCGCGAGGTCTCGTGGCCTTGCCTCTGTGCACATTGGCCTTGCTTCCGTGCACATTCATGGTCGTCCTCCACGATGTTTTCTGTCATTCTTGATGTGTTGAATAGGTATGATCAAGAGCTTCAGTCTACGAGTCAATTGAACGCTGTGCTACCTGCTGTTCTCCCTCGCATCCTCAAGTATCGCTTGCTCACTGAAGCACGGGCGAGGATCTCCCTTTGCCATTGTTACTTCATCTCGGAGGCAGAGTGTAGTGCGCTTTGTGCTCCAATACCTACTTGAGAGTGGTCGAATTAGTAACCGCACGACTCCAAATTAGCAGCATCAGCAAATTCATTGAATCTTTTGCTTGACATAATTTTATGGTTCATATGACATTCTTATTGACCAAAACAAATCGTGTGAATCGCGGGCTGTCCGTAAATCCCGGTTTTTGTGTTCACCGGCCTTTTTCATCGTTGTGTGTACACTCTTTTAAAGCCCTTGCACGCTCTCGGCTTGGCGACTCTGTCGCCTGGGTGTTCTACCTTGTTCAAACAGCACCCAAGTCCAAGGTCGCGCCTAGACTTTAGTCACACTCCCGGGCAAACTACTTCTCGCCCTTCACTTTCACTCTCGTTCACTCTCTTAAGATGGAAGGCTAGACTTGGCAATTGTCCAAGCGCTTAGCTGGGTTCGCACGGTTGAGATACAGCCACTCGGCACACCCAGGCACACCCACTCAGTCAAGCACGGCACTCCCAGGCACATTCGGTCACACCGATACGCAGGAATAACTTGACTTGACCTCTCTTCGACTCCCTCGCCCTCGCCACACAAAGTTCTGCAGGTTGTTGAGGCTGCGGGCTCTGGAGGAGGGAACTCGGAGAAGCGAGGGACTTGGGCACATGGAGGCAAATTCTGTTCTGTTCCGGAGGGAGCTTTGGGACTTTCCCTGGACTACAACCCTCTTAAGTACTAACTTACTGGTTCTCTGATCTGGTTGCGCAAACCTCTGGCTGACAACTTGGCGAAGGAGCACTCCCGGTGCCTAGCTTGGAGCATAACCCAGAGCTGCTTGCTTGCCTGGGCACCTGCAAATCATAGGCTGCCTACCCTGGGAATCCTGAAATCCTAGGGCTCCTATCCTGGGATCTCAATCCTAGGACCTAGACTATGCTCTATTCTAGGACCTGGGTCACGTTCCTGGAACTTGGGAGGGGGGGGGGGTCTGGGATTCTCGACACCCAGGCTACCAGCACGCCTCCACCACTCGCCTGGTTGCGCTATCTGCCGGTTGAACGGCGCCCCCTTCGTCACAACCGCCCCTCGTGAGTGGCTGGGCGATGCTCAGTCGCTCACACTTACCGTGACGATCGTGCGCCGTCGACCCTTCCCTCGTTTGGTCCTGTCCTCACGTGCCTGGTGGCCGATTCATCGAGCTCCTCGACGCTGACATCGACGGCGTGCTTGTCGGGCTGATACTGACTTCTCCTCGCGACTGGTCCCCGAGATCTCCGCTTGCGAACCTCTGGACGCTTGAACAACCGTTGGGCGGGCAGGAGCGATCCAAACGATGCCAATGTGACGTCCCTTGTGTTGGCGTCCCTAGGGTTTGGCACAGACGCAGACGAGAACTTGGCTAAGAAGGGTCGATTCGCAGCGAGACGACACCCTGGCCTGGTTGCTTCTTCGATGTCATCACGCTGGACCTGCGAGCGTCCTTCAGAGACGAACATGCTTGTGCTTTGTAGACCCCCCAGGGTCCTGTGTGGCGGGACCTCTCAGATATCGCTTGCTCGCATCGACCACGTCTTCTGGCTGAAGCCAGCGTTTTGGCGTTGCGTGGAATACCCGTGCGCATGGCTGCTCGCGGATCCCAAAGAGCAGTCTTTCGCGGAGCAGCTCCGCTTTGTCGACTAAGGCCAGCTGATACGCAGCGATTGGACTCCGTGGACCGGATGCTTCGTCGGGACGACAACGCCTGGGCATCAGAAACTCCTGGGCGTCGCCTTAAGCGCTCGCGCCCCCTGGGATCTCCCTGGCCCCTGGGGTGACGCCAGCTTCGAGCCGTTTCCGCGTACTATGTGCTCGATGGCATGCCTGGCCCCAGGTTCTACTCGCTACCTGGCACGTCGGCGCATCACGTCGAGTGGCTTCGCTAGACTGAGGTGCACCGGGCGGCGTTCGTGATCGTGCGCGAGATCTTGGACGGCAATTTCCAGGCTGCTGACGTCTCGGGCGGCGCTCCGGCGGACGCTGAATATCCCGAGGGTACGCCGCCGCCCAAAAAGAAGTCACGTCGCGCCAGCTAGTGAGTTCACGGATCGCCATCTGTGCGCCGGGCTACGCCGGCGGCTCGCGTCCAGCTGTCTTCGCGTTGGACGCCGCAGTAGCAGCACATTCAAGTAGCCTTCGCTTCTTGTTGTTTTTCCTCGTGAGGGGTTGGCACGCTCTACAGTTTTGCGCAGGCGTGGCTCCGTTCTCCAGAGTCCTCTTTTCTAACATGCAAATGTGCAATCGTTGCTCTCACGGCGCGCTCGTGCCTGAGTACATGCTTTTTCTTTTCTTTTGATCTTTTTCCAGGCGCGTAGATGTCTTTTCGCGCGGCGAAGATTCTCCGCTACTCGCCGGGGTGGTCGTCGCCAGACTGCATCGTTGCAAACCTGGCCTTGGCTCTGATGCCTGCGCCGAACTCGTACAACAGCGCGCCGCAGCTGAGCCGATTCTGATCTTCCCAGGTCGGCTCTTGGTGGCCAAGCCACTTCACCCGGTACTGTCGCATCCAGGGAGACATCCGCGTCACTTTGGTTTGTCGAACGTCCAGGACCTGCTCGACTTCGAACTCCCCTGCGTCTTCGTCCAGCGCCCGGCTGTCCTCGGGGAGGAGCGCGGCATCGAGCTCGAGGTCGTCGTCGTGGTCAGGAGCAAGGTAGTGAGACGGCTGAGGCGCCGCTTGGTCGCCCGGCTCGCTTGGGATGTGCGTGTGGACCTGGGAAGACGGCCGGTTGTCGTCGGTGCGCTGCACGTTCTGGGAGCTGAGTCCTGCTGCTGGGGTCAGCATCTCGTCCTGGGAGTCATGTTGTGTCCTTGAATTAGGCCCTTGATCTGGGTCTGGGCGCTCTGGGTGCAGAATGCGCGACTTGGGCCGACTGACGTGAACCCAGGGTAAGAACTTGTACGACGTGCCCGCGACCTTGAGCTTGCACCTGAAGTCGTATCCTGCTTCCAGCATCCGGAAGGGCCCACGCCATAGATGCGCCAGTTTGCGCGGCAACCCAGGCTTGACTCGCGCCATGCACAACCAGACCGAGTCTCCGACGCTGAACCCAGACTTGATCTTGTCCGACATCGCTCTCCAGGTCTTGGTCTGCTTATCCGCGCGACGCTTCTTCGATGCGATTTGCATATCGCGAGTTGATGCAATGCTATACTCATGCTGCCTCTGGGTACGAACTCTCCAGAGGTACGCGTCGCGCTGAATTTCACCCCTTGGGACCTGGGAGAGCATGGCGGGCATCGTGTCGCTGGGGTCCCACCCATGCACGAGAAAAAAGGAGTCTCGTGTCGGGTTGCATTGAACGACGTATTGAGTGCCCACATCCGGCGTTCCACGATGTCGTCCCAGTCGCCTTGGTCTGGGCGCTCCACGAATGACTGGATGCTGCGGACTACGGTCTGGACCGGCTGCACCTGCTGGCCGTTCGCCTGGGGCCGGTAGGCCAGGGTCGCGGGCTGGCGGCTCTCCATCATAGCTCGGAACTCGCGAAAAACCTCGCCAATGAAGCGTGGGTTCTGGTCGTGGGGGATGTAGGCGCTCGCGCCGAACCGCCGGAAGACGACCTCTTCGTAGGCCTGGGCAACCTCCAGGGGAGTCGTGCTCGCCATGGGATTGGAGAGGACTTAGCCAGAGAAGACACACTGTAAGAGTAGCAACGCGGTGTTCCCGCGCGCCGATGGCGGCAGCGGGAGGATGAAGTCAATCGACACCACGTGAAATGAGTAATCCGCGGCGAGATTCCCAGGCGACGGGCCAGGGTTGCGCGACCGCCCCTTGTTGGTCGTGCAGTCGGTGCGCTCGCTGACATAGCGCTCGACATCCGCGAAAAGCTCCAGCCTGTAGTAGTCGCGCTTTACGCGCTCGAACGCGCGCCGAACGCCACTGGTGTCCGTCTTGCACGCCCGCGTGGCACATGTGAAGCACATCCAGGCGGAGCGACGCTGGGATAACGATGCTAGGCCTGGGTTCTCGTTCGCCCCTGGTTGCTGGGGCTGCCCGGTACAAGAGGAGGTCGCGCTCGTCGTGCTGGAACTGGTCGGCCAGCCGTGCCGTGTGTCGATACTAGTCCTACGAGAGCTGGTCTCCACGCCCCTGGAAGAAGTGCACCAGCGCGCGCGTCTGGGCATCGGACACTTGATGCGCGCAGATCCTGCGTATGTGCTTGTGCGCGACGGGGAGTGATGCCGGCGGCATGCATGCCGCTGCGCCTGCGTCTGTCACGCTCGTGCTCGCGCTCAGGTTCGAGCCGTGCATACCGAGTAATTGCCAGAATTTGAGTAGTCTTGGGACGTTTTGCACAGACGTGAATCGAAGTCAAGAAGTGAGTGCGCACTTAGATTCTTAAAAAGGCTATCCGAACCTAATTGTTCGACAGTCACGGACAGAATACTATCATTTCCCGCAAATACACGCAGAGCGTAACACTGCTCCCTTGTCATTCACGCAATGGAATCGTCAACAAAGCAACATCCAGTGTACAGTAAGCCGCCGTCTGCAAGATCCTTCTCACACGTGGCATGGAGTTCCCCATCGGAAAAGAGTTCGTGACGTATGTCCAAGACCACGCTCAGGCAGAGAACAAGCACGTCCACGTCAAGACGTGAGGGGGGGAACAACACAACTGTTGTCTCCTCAGCTCATCACTGCGCGTTCACCGTCACAGCGTACAAGGGCTCTGCGGCCGTCAATTAGATCACCCCGTTCTACATCTCGTCAATGAACCTAGAGCACATTGACTGCGTATCCACGGCACGACCGTCCACTCGGCAGGTCTCTCGACTGGCCAGTGCCATCAGCGCCGTCCAAGCAGGCCACCGAGTCCTTGCTTCGTTCATCCAGTCCCAAGTGCAAGCGCTCCACTCCGTTGACTTGACCGACCGCCAACGAGCTGTGTATCGAGCAAAGCGCGTCGTCCAAGATCAACTCAGAGAGGGAGAGAAAGCGTCCTACAAGTGGCTGCCAGAGCTACTTGACGCGTTCAGGGAACTCAACCCGACAAGCGTAGTCAAGCTCGACAGAACAGACGACAATCGATTTCTGCGGTGTGCTGTGGTTTTCGGCGCTGCTGTGAGCTCGTGGCCAGGGATGCAGAAGATCAAAATGGGAATCGACGGCGTGCACTGCAAGAACAAACTGTACACCGGCATCCAGCTCGCGTTGGTGGGGCGCGACGGCAACCCGAACAACGTTCGAGTCTCCTGCGCGCTGGTTCCAAGCGAGAGCGAAGACAACTGCTCATGGTTCATGAGGGCAAGCACGGAGTCCGGCTTGAACCTCGACATCCCAGCCATGTCCGACCGGGACCTGGGGCTCATCGCCGCAGCACGCACGCTTGGTATCAAACTGAAGCACAGCACGCAGCGCATCCTTCAGAACATCATGCACCGCTTTCCGCATGTGTTTCGCCTCGAGCACGCAAGCATTATTTGGGGGACGCAAGCAGCAGTCGACAGCAGCCTGTTTCAGTCCCAGCTCAGTCTTCTCAGCATTGCGTGCGGCGAACCCGTGAAGTCTTACGTTGCCAACATCGACCCGACGCATTGGACAGTCAACGCGAAAATTGGAGGGGTTCAAAACGTACGGGCTTCGCACGACGAATTTCGTGGAGAGCGAACCCAATACATCGATTCTCCATGGGATACGGCACGATCGCGCATCATCTTGCGCGCAATGAGGCGCCGCTGCGCCTCGCAGTGCTGGAACTTGCGCGCGCCCTCGGACACGCGCTTGCGCTAGCGCTTCCTGGCGGCCGGCGGCTTTAGCAGCGGCTTGCCGGGCGTCTTGGCTGCTGCAGTTCCGGCGCGTGTTTGGGGCAGCGGAGCAGCGAGCAGCAAGGACTCGAAGATGAGCTGGTCCGTGTTGCTCCAGCACTGCGATAGCACGACCTGCGCGTAGCGTCGCCGTCGTCACGCTCAACCGGTCTCTGCGAACAAGGCACAACTTGTTCCGAGTGAATCTTCTCACAGCCCCGTGCGCTCGTGGATGCCAACCGTCGTGACGCCGATCGGCCACGCGACGTTCCTGATCGCGAACTTGATGTACACGTCGTTCGCGAGGACAAATTCGCCATGGCGGCAGAACCGCACGATCTCGGCAAGGTTCGGCAAAATGTCGGGCGGCACCTGCTGCTGCTTGAAGAGCTTAAACAGCAGTCGGATGTAGTCCTTGCACTGCTTCATCGTCTTCCTCGGGATCTTGCCCTGCGCCGTGCGCTTCACGTGGTCCAGCCTCGCCGCGAGGTCGCGCTCCCAAGCCTGCAGCTTCGCTTTGAAGACCCGGTACACGAGCTTGTCGAGATCGCGCTCGTCGCTCTCGTCGCCGCTCGCGTCGCCGTCCAGCGCCGTCGGCGCGGGCTTCGCGGCCTTGCGCTTGCAGCGGCCCGTCCCGTGCGCGCTGTCGCTGCTGCTGCCGTGACCGCCTGCGCGCCGCGTGCGCTGCTCGCCGCCGCTGTCGTCGTCGTCGTCGTCGTCGTGACCCTCAAAGCTCGTGGCGCCAACCGCATGCTCGGCGGCCTGCGTGCCTACTCACCTGTAAAGCGGTTGCGCATGCGGTGGCCGCCCTCGAGCTCACTTTCCTGCCAGGGTGCGGCGTCGTGGTCCGCGCGCCGCAAACGGTCCACGCGCACGCGCGCGCGCTCTCGCAGAAAAGCGTCATCTGCTCGCCGAAATCGCGCAGCCGGCGCTTGATCTCGGTGCATGGCAACTAGAGCGCGGCCGCCGCGCCTCCGCCCCCCTGCGCTCCTTCAGTGAGCGGATCAGCTGCGTAGCTCGCTGCGGTGGGGGAAGATGACGCAGGCGGCGACGCGACGTTGCCGACAAGGCGTCGAGACGCCGCTTTTGGAAGCGGCCAGATGGAGCTGTTCGGTGGCCTCGCGCTCGAGGCGCCGCGTCTCGACTTCGGCGCAGCGCAGGTACTTTTCACTCGGCTTCTTCTCCGCCTGCAGCTGCAACGCCTCGTGCTTCTTGGTCACCAGCGCGCGCATGAGTGCGTCCATCGTCGCGTGGAGGATGTGGGTCGGTCCCTTTGTTTTTCTAAAATTGTGAGGCTCAAGAGCCGGCTGGCGGAGCGCCCAGTTGTGCGCGCAAGCGTCGACGGCCTCGTGCTGAGCCTCAAGCGCCGGTGCGCTTCTCTCGCCTCTTTGTAGAAAACTGCGCGCCTTCGCTCACCTGCCGCTGCACTGTACCATGGCGGGCGGACAGCTCACGGGCTCGGACGACACGGTGAAGAAGGCGACGATGCTGCTGAGCCGCGTGGTGCGTGCGTGCGTGCGCTTTCCACACTCACTCTCGGGGCGTTTGTATTGAGGGGGAAACCCGCGCATGATAGGCGGGCACGGGAGCGATTGCCACACGCGCAGATCGAGACTACGGAGTGGACGACAGCGGGCGAGATCATGGAGAAGGTAGGTCCGGGAGCTCGACCACTTGCTCATGAAGGCGCACTCGCACGGTTGGCGACGCGACTGCGTGTGGCTGTCATTTCGCAACAAGGCAGATGTTCAACAGTGTAGTGTAGCGCAGTTGGGCGCACTCAACCTCGTGTTGTGTGTACGTGCAGAGCTGGCGATCGGGAACGTGGTGCACCGCGTGCTCTACATCATCCGCGGAGTATCTCGGCGCGCTCAAAAGCGAGGCGGAGAGCAAAGCGAAGTTGCCGGACGCGGCGGCGCCCATGAGCAGCAGCAGCAGCCGCTACTACCAGTCGTCGCGCTCGCTTCGCACGATCATCACGCCGTACGGACACGGATCCATCGACCCCGATCGCGGACCTCAAGCTCATTGGTGGCAAGATCCACACAAGATCCTCCCTTCGAAGGTTCCAACAAGCGCATCGACGCGCGCTGGTTGCGTTGAACGCCTGTATGCTGACTTCCCTCTGTCGTGTTGTTATCTGCTGCGGTCATCCTCAAACCACAAGTCCGAGCCTGCAAAGAGCGAAGCGGCTCGAGTGACGCGCGAGTCGGACGCTGCGTCGGGAGCGACCGACTCGGAAGACGCCAAGAAAGAGCCCAACGCGAGCACGTTGACTGGCGCAACAGGAACAACGGAGGAGAACGACGCGGAGAGCGGCGCGGCGGTCGGCGGCAGCGAGGAAGACGATGACAACGCTGGCACTGAGGCGAAGGAGGGCGGCGCGGAGACCGAGGACGACGGGCTCACGAGCATAAGTCCGAACGAGAACCCGGAGATATTTGACGATTTGAAGTTCGAGGGTGGCGGCGTCATCGACGTGGCGAGCACGAGAGCTCCGCCGCGCCAGGTCGGGTCGGCGTCCGAAGGTGAAGACGACGCGGCCGACGACGTCGACGGGGACGCGGACACGGACGGCGTTGTGGGTGTGCGGCCAGAGGACGAAAAATACAAAGAGATGGGCGAGATGTATGACGACGACGTGAACGGCGACACGCAGGAAGAGCAGGTCGGCGACGGTGTGCCGGACGGAGAGCCGCTGGACGAGCCGTCGTCCGCTGACGGCCTCTCGGACCCCCGCGGCATTCACCTCGCGCGCGTTGCTCCCGTGCGCGTCCAGCAGCTCGCGCAGCCGCTTCTTCTCAGTCACCGCCTTCAGCAGCTGCTTCTCCATCTGCGCGTTCGCCTTTGAGAGCACCTGCAGCTGCTCCTGCTCGCCGCTCAGCTCGCTTCTCATTTTTCGCGCTCGCGGCGTCTGCCTGCGCCGAATGCGCCGAGTCGGGCGCCGGGTCGCGTTGCATCGCGTCCTCCAGCGTCCGCTTCGTCTCCGCCAGTGCCGCGTTCTGCTGCTGAAGACACGCCAACTCGTCTTGAAGCGCGCTCTCCTGCTACTGTAGGGCCGCGACCTCTGCGCGTAGCTGCGTGGCGTGGTCTGCGCTGCTGCACTCGCTCTGCTTCCTGTCCGACGCTGCAGCCTGGAACTTGGTCTCCGCGTCGGACAGCGACTGCTGCAGCGCGTCCAGCTCGCTTTGGACCGCGTCGAGCGCCGTCCCAGCTCCCGCTCGGCCAGCTCCTGCGTCGCGCGCTCGCGTCGTTCACTCGCCGCCCCGGCGCTGCTCTCGCGCTGCGACGCGAATTCGGCGCTCAGCGCCTCGAGCGTGTGCTCCGCCAGCGTTTGTTTAGCCTCAGCGACGCGCTTGCCGCGAGCGAGCGCGTGTCGCTTCGCGCAGCCTCGAGCTCGCGCTGGAGCGACGCCAGCTCCGGCACCAGCGTCTCCACACCACCTCAGCGGCAACCGGGGTGTCACCCCCGTGACGCGAGGCGCGCTCGCTCTGTAGCGCCGCGATCTCCTGCTGCGCGTCCTGGTGCTGGGACTCCAGCCTCTGCTCTTCAGCCTTCGTGGAGGGTGGGGCCTTTGAGATCGAGGCGAACAACCGCTCACTATCGCATCGGCTCGACGATAGCGAGCGTTTGCCCGCCTCGATCTTGAAGTCAACGAGCGTCGTCACCTCATGGTACGCGTCACCCTTGACGGCGGTTATCTGGAGGCGCGGGAAGCGCAGGAGCGGGTCCTGGAGCCCGCGCGCGATGAGTTCGTAGAGCCGGTACTTGCGGTTCGAGCGCTCGAGCGTGTGCATGATCCGGCTAATGTCGGCGTAGCACCAGCGCACGCAGCCAAAGAGCGCGCGCACGACCGCGACGGATCTGTAGTCTACGCGGCCAGTGAGACGCGCGTACTCGAGCGTGTGGTCCACGTTGAAGCACAGGGACGTGAGGCACTCGACTACCTTGTCTCGCCGTCTTAGACGGCCAGCCAGTCGCTCTGGAGCGTCAGAATGAGCGTGTCGATCGGCATCCGCCGCATCTTGTCGAGTTTGTTGCGCGACCACAGCTCGCCAACAGCGTTGTCACACGGCGACGAGCAGAAAAGCATGCAGCCTGCGAGTTTGTGGTACAAGCTGCTTACGCGGTGGCCCCAGACGAAGACCCACGCGACGAAGCGCGCGCGCAGGAACTCCTCGACGGGGTCTCTTTCGCGCTGTAACCTCGGCACCTCTCTAAGAGCAGTGGTGCTATGCCGACAAGGACAATGTTGGGCCGACAAGAGAGGTGCTGTGCCGACAAGGGCGACACCAGGAGTAGCGGCGTTCGTGGGCCGTCCATGATGAACGTCGAGAACGTGCAAGAAGCAGTGGAGCGACTGGACGAAGAGTCGCCGCGAGTGGAGCGACGCTGCAGCGTGCGAACATCCAGAAAGACGCGAGCGCACGCAGATCTCAAGGTGCTTGCTTTGAGACCAGTGATGAGCTCGACAGGTTGAGCAGCTACTTGCCGGAGTCCAGTGCGAGCACCGCGCACAGACGCATTCAAGTGAGACGGTGAAGGTCAGCTCCTAAGAAAGACACTACCTTTTCCCAGCGTGTCTTCGTTACATGCTGGAGAAGCTGGGTTGGCTTCAAGAGATGACACTCGCGTACAAGCCCCAAGACCCAGCAAGAGAACGAGATGGTGCACAAGAAGCGTGCAGGCCATCGGACGCCACTTCACATCCAGACTAGCGGTAGCGGCGTCAGTCCAACGGGCTCTTCCGCGACGACAACAAACGCCAGAACGACGGTGACGCCGCGATCGGGTGGAACGCGGACGCCGGCGCAGAGTAGCGGAGCGACAAGCGGCAGTGAAGGGCACCAAGAGCGGTCGGCGGGTGATCAAGCAAGTGCAACGCCAATGACGGCGACGATCGCGACGCAAGGAGGTGGAGGCGACGCGAGGCACGCGGCGCGGCAGCAAGCGACGAAGCCTGCGACGATGTCGACCGGCAGCTCGGGTCGGAGCTCGCCGGCAGCGGCAAGTGGTGGCGCGACGGGTATTGGAGACGGACAGCAAGGCAGTGACAGCGGACTGCCAACGTCGCCGGCATCGTCGATGCAGTTCGCGCCAGCGACACCACAAGCAGCAAGCGACAGTGCGACGAGTATCGCGTCGCAAGCGGATCTGATCAACATCATCAAGATGCTGGTCGGGCAACAAGCAGTGACACCAGCGGCAGCTGAAGTGCCGGTGGCACATCAAGGATACATGAACTTCAAGAACATCCAGGTCGCCAAGTTCAATGGCGAGAGTTACAATGTGGAGGCGTTGCTGCGTCTGGTGGAGGGTCATTCCGAGGCGGACGAGGAACTCCAGAGCCAAAAGTGGTCACAGCGCATGCTCTTCACGCATGTGACGTCGCTGCTGGAGGGCACAGCTGCGGCGTGGTTTGGGAACGCGAGTGAGTCGATACAGTCAAGCTACCGGACGTTCACGTCCCTCTCCCATCTGCTTCGACAGGAGTTCGGCTCGAAGCTGATGGTCGAAGAGAAAGTCTGGGTGATCATGCATCGGACTAGGACGCCACTCGAGACGTACACTCAGTACGCGAGCGAGCTACGCAAGATCGGGTCCGACTCGGCGATAGCCGACCAGTATTACATCACAGCGTTCCAAAGCGGCATTAACACGGTGACCAGCTCGTTGCTGGCCATATGCCAACCGATAACGCTGAACCGCAGGTGCTGGGCACACAGCCTCAGCGTGCGTTGAACTTGGGTGTCTCGCCACGGAGTTCGCGCTTTCACTCGACGGCTCACTGCCGCAGCGCGCGCATTTTCGGATGGGCACCGCGCCTCAGCTCTCACTTGGTCTTCGGCTGGGCATCGCGCTGCAGCTCTCACTTAGTCTTCGGCCAGTCACGCAGCCTCGGCACTTTCTTCGGCTAGGCTCGCTGCCACAGTTCTCGTCCTTGGCGCTGGGTGATCAGCCACAGCGGTCTTGGACGGGACACACGCGTGATCATTCGCGGTGCCCTTCGAACACGTTCCCGCCTGTGCGGTGAGGAACAGCGCTTTCGCTCTTCGCTCGTCAGAGGAAGGTAAGGAGCTTCCGATTGTGCGTGCTCGCCAATCGACCCATTGCTAGTGCCTAGCCAGCCACGGCACGCCAACGATGAGATCATATCTCTGATTCATCTCAAGGACCATGAAGGTCTCTCTGCAGACAAAGTCGCAGAAGCTGAACGAGAGCTCTACCAAAGCTCCGTCACTGCGAGCTGTCGAGTCACCCGCCAGACGTACGAGCATGTTCTCGCGCTTGCCCTCGCGGGTAAGGGGATCCCACTGAGACAGACTCTTTCGCAGAGCTGCCTTCGACACAAAGTTCTGCGATGCACCGCTGTCGACAAGCAGTGCCATCGGCTTCTCATAGACCTTTACAGAGGCGCTATACACCAACATCTCGCTCGGAGGCTTGTCGCCAAGCTCTCCTGGGACTAGGCTGCCAACGTGCTCAACTGTCGTTGACACGGCGCCTGCGCCGTCCGTAGTAGAGCGTCGCACTTCTACTGGGGCGAGTGTTTCCCTTGGGCGGCGCACCTTCACTCAGAGGGGCATTTCCATGACGCGCATGAGCGGCACGAGCCTGCGGCGCAGCGCGAGTGGTGTTGCGCGAGGCGGGACACTTCGGCTGGAAGTGCCCGCGGTGACCACAGTTGTAGCAGGTAACATCGACACTGCTCAAATTCATCGGCGTCGGCCCATAGTGGCGCGACTCGTGGTGCGATCGCTGCACGCTCTGTCCATTCGGACGAGCAAGGTTCCACTTAGGTCGTGAGACTCTGTAGGATTGCTGCTCTATGAGCGCAACGCGAATTGCCTCTTCCAGCATGGAGGGCAAGTGCCGGTACGAGCCCTGGCGAGCCGGTCCCGGGTCCAACCCGTTCAGGAACGCAGGCACTTCCACAGACTCCGGCAACGGGTTTATCGTGATGGCCGCGACCAGGCTCCGCATCTCCTGGACGTAGCTGTCCAAAGAGATCTCGACTTGCGTCAAGGCGAAGAAGTGTCCTTGCAGCAGCTCCTCGTTGTTGGGTGGCTGGAACTGCGTTTTGAACTTCGTGCGGAACTCGTCGTACGTCTCAAAGGCGTCTGCATTCCCAGGCAGCGCCGAGTAAGCCCACTCTGACGCACGACCGCGCAGGTAGGAGATGGCGAAGGATACCACCTGCTCGTTGCTGTCGATGAGCTGGGCCATCGCACATCTTTTCACGGCCATGAGCCAGTGAACGCGCTTGTCGTCCTGGCCTCCACCGAACCTCGGAGCGTCAATCTTGACTGCTCTTGGACTAGCGGCAGGTGCAGACGGCGTCGGGGTCCTCGCGAACCCCGGCAGTGAGGTGGCTGTGTTAGCGACCACACTCAAAGCGCGTTCCAGCGCTTTGCGCGACTCCGATGCGGAGCGCAACATGTCAGCCGTCAAGCTGGCAGCGGCACCAACCTAAGTCTCCACAGCTTGCTCTCCATGGCGACGCTGATCAGTCACAAACGTGCTGAATGCCTCCAGCCTGCCAAACTGCTGCTCCGGCAAGGCTGCAAGGAGTTCCATGGCGGCTTGCTCTCCAAGCGCCGAAGCGTAGCCTGCCAAACACTCCAGTGGTCAGCTGAGGGGTGGGGGAGCCCTGAAGGATCGATCGACTCCATCGTCAGAATTCTTGAGAAAGAGATTCAGGTGGACACCACCCGAGTGCCACAGGGTCGTAGATTGATAAAAGCGCTCCCAGTTGTAACCTGGCGTACCCGAGTTACGCAGCACAAGTAGAGAGGAAGCGTGCGAGAGCACCTTCCGCAAGAATTTCATTCAGACGAGACGGAGAAGAATGGCTGGGCGTTGAGGCTCCAAATTGAGAGTACTATTTATGAGGTTCAGTGCGGCTCCACCCGATTGGCGTGAATCTTTAGATTTGTATGCCGATACAAAATCTAAGGTGCCTAAACTATGCTTGGCTCTGAGAAATCAAATGAAGTGATTAGTCTAAAATGGTGAATATTAGCCAATGGCAAGCACAGCCGCTGAGGCTAGATTTAAAGCATTTGCGCGGACTGCTGTCCCGCAGAGTCGGGTTACAGAAAGTAACCTCAGCGAGTGTAACTACGTTACATCATTTACTTAATGTGTTTTTGACATTTTGGACTCTCGCGCTGGCCTCTTTTTCAAAAGGCAAATAGCTCGACCGACAGCAGGACGAGCTCGGCAGGGTCGCCGCGTGTTTACATGGAAGTGAGGGCGTGCGTGCATCCGTGTGTTTGTGTTTGTATGCGTGTGTGTTTGTGTGGCGTCAGTGTGCTACATGTGTGTGTACAGTGCTCGGAAGTTCTTCCCACGGAGGATAACTAGTACTTATGGGGCTGTCGAGGTGGAGTGTGAGAGCCGTTAGGGGGGCCACCTAGCGTGGTTAACAATCGTACCCATACATTTGGCAATAAGGGCTGTCACTATATGGGGCGCGTGTTTGCTGTAGCGAAACGCCAGCACGCCACGCCCACACAGCGCGAGGCGGACAAATTGTCGCCCAGAGTGCCATCGACCCAACCGAAAAGCTGCTCACTCTTCCACTGCTAAAGTCCCTGTAAGGATATTACCCTAATTGCACGGGTTTCCCTATTCAACCCGGCAGAGGATTATCGTAATCTACCACCTAGGGACGACAAAGATGGCAGCTGGCACCCGCCCCCTCCCTGCTCGCCTTGCCTCCTCCCAAGCCTTTCGAATTGGCAGCACGTTAAAACAATGAATAAGCTTCAGCTGAAAGTGACTTGGCCTTATTAAGATGACGGGTATAAGTAGGGGGTGAAGGAAGGAGGGGGGGGTATATGTTGTATTAGGGACCTGAAGCAGCAGGACGGAGGAGTCTGAGGCTAAAAGATGCGAAAACGAGTTGAGCTGACCTGGCTTCAACTAGCACGGTTCTGTATTTGCGATTTGACCTGGGTTGCACGATAACCAGACACACCCCGCCCCAAATAATTTCGGTGACGGTTAAAAACGTTAAAAGCACACGGAAACTGTTCAATAAGCAGTCGCAACCCAAAGAACTCTTTGTGTTGGTTTAAAACAAACAATGAAATGCCTGACGTTTTGTTACAGCGATGCATCGATAATACCAATAGCATGAGCCAAGCCACGGATTTGTGTTACTACTTTGTAGTTACGTAATGAATGGATGGCTCGCAAGCTCATACATTCTGATCTGTGCTAATACTTTGGTACTGGCATGGTGGGAAATGCGTGAGCTTCTCAACCAAACTCGATTGTGTGAGGGTGAAAAAATAAAAAAGCCAGAAACGAAAATCCGTAGTATTTTGGGTACGAAGATGTTGTGCTGGAAATTGTTAAATACCCGGTTAAATTGCTTTGTGGTTCCGTTGGTAAATGATCCTGTGTCAGATTTTACACTACTCCTCCCCAATTGAAATGCTGGAGTAAGGAAATACGGAAAAGGAAGCTCGTCCATCAAATCGATCAGTTTCCGACTCCAAAACTCTATTGTGGATGGTTCCGCTGCATATATCGGACACCCGACTTCAAGGTACGTAACAAATTAACAGCAGGGTTCCAGAGAAGCAGATACGACGTTCGAGATGCGTTTTGTGAGTCTTTCCATGGGGAATGACGTGTGACGTGTTATTTTTTTGCAGTGCGCACTTAGATGAATTTGTCTAACGCAGCGTTTTTAAAATACAGTAATGCCGCCCAAACGTAACAAGCGGGACAGCATCACCGAAAATTCACGAATTGTACGCACCGCCTGACAGTGAGACGGAAGACGATAAGCGGAGACGGCTACAGAGGTTGCGGAATGCGTTGTCACATTTCCGTAACAGGAATCCGGCTGGTGCTGAGGCGGCCGCCGAGCAGAAGCACAACGAGGACGGGGACAACGTAGCCGTGATTTCACATTTCGGTTCGTCCACGATCTTTGACAAAGCTCCTGACCAGCCACCGAGCAGATCGGTGTTCAACGTTGCGCAGATATTTGTCCCACAGGAAGTGGTAGCCCAGCAGAACAGCGACGTCCCTCCCTTGACGAATGGTGAGAGGCGCCGGTTCAGACACCGGTCCCGTCAGCGAGGTGTGGGTCAAGCTCACCAGGAACAGTTCTCGCCTGAAGCAGTTGTCGGAACGAACGTTGTCAGCGGATGACACATGGCCCCGGTCCTGCTCGCTAAGTGTTCGTTCTGCGGCGCTCAGATAATCGCGGAAGAGTCTAACTTCAAGTGCTGTGTAGGCAGAAAGGTGGTGTTGAAGTCGTTTCAAGAGCCGCCTCAGAAACTGCTGCGATTATTCGACGGCACGCGCTTCTTCCAGCAGATCCGTGCGTACAACAACGCCGTCGCGTTCACCTCGCTTGGGGCGACCGCAACAGAGATTCTCCGCGTGGGAGAGAGTGTCGCGGGTCAGCGCGGCGTTTACACGTTTCGGGTGAAGGGTGCAGTGTGTCACCGACTCGGCAAGTTACTCCCGCCACCTCAAGGTCGGCCGCTGTACGCGCAGATCTACGTTAAAGATCCCGACATGGATGTGCGCGTGCAGCACCGGCTTAATATGATGGCAGGACTCGACGTCGTGGTGCTGTCGACCATCGAGGCTGGGATGCAAGAGCCCAACCATTTTGCACAGCAGTTCCTGAGTACGGGTGAGGTGATTCGGCGAGAGCGGCGCCGGCTTCGAGAGCAGGTGGTTGCAACGCGGCGGCTCTAGTTCAAGCAAGATGGCAAGTATGATCCAGAGCAAGAGGAGCAGGAGATTGTGGCAGCAGAACCCAATCTTTCTATCCGACTGCACGCGCACCTTGTCGACGTCGTTCGGACTCACAATCGCCCGACATCATCTGAAGTGGCAGCTGTCGTGATTTAGGGCGGGAACGGCGGTCATCATCGCGGTATTCTCCTGTATTCCCGAAACAACAACTCCATGGTGCGGATTTCGGAGACTCAGGAGGAGTATGACCCCCTATTGTACCTGCTACTATTACCATTCGGCGAATTAGGTTGGACGTACACCACAATGTACGCAAAGGACGCACGTTCCCGAAACGACACCAAGATGGCGCTTCGTAAGTTCGTTGCTTATCGGCCGCATCACCGCGCGGGTGGCCAGCCGCTACTTTACCGAGGCAGGCGGCTATTCCAGCAGTACGTAGTCGACCAGTGGGCGAAGTGCCAACAGTAGCAGCTGGGGTTCATTGCTCATGAGACCAAGCAGCGACGGCTCCGCACAGAAACGTTTGCTGGTCTACAAGACGCGCGGAGAGGATGACACTGAGTTGTGGAGCGTCGGGCGGATTAGCAGTTACGCGGCGACACTCGGGGAGCATCGGCAAGTAGGTCCTCTTACCAGTGAACTTCACAGGTAGTCCGAGTTACATGCTCCGGCAGTATCAAGACGCGATGAGTATCGTCCGCGAGTTCGCCAAGCCAGATATGTTCATCAAGATGACGTACAACCCGAAGTGGCCGGAGATATCGTCGCGGTTGTTCGAGTTGCAGAATCAAACTGATAGGCCTGACATCGCGCGCCCGTTTGGTAGCACAAGATAGACGCGCTGCTGAACGACCTCGACGAAGGGATGCTGAGATTTCAAGTCGCGCGGATCCACGTGATCGAGCTCCAGAAGCGCGGGCTGCCGCCCGCGCACATTCTGGCGATTCTGCACAAAGACGACAAGCCGCGAACGCAAGCAGACTACAACCATTTGGTGTCTGCTGAGCTTCAGGATGAAGAGAAGAATCTGCTGCTGTACAGGACAGTCATCACGTGTATGATGCATGGTCCGTGTGGATTGATCCCAGGTGCATTGTCGGCTTTCGGTGGAGGTTACGGCTCTCTACATGTACAACCTGTCGTACTGGAAGAATGACAAGTGCAGTAAAACGTTCTTCAAGGCGTTCGCGAACGAGACAAGGGCCGGTAACGACGGTTATCCTGTGTACATGAGAGGCCGCAGACCGGACTGATATCTCAGGTATGGAGGGCGGACGTGGAACAATGCGGACACGAACCGGTGGGTTGTGCCGTACAATCCGTACCTCGAGCAAAAGTACAACTGCCACCTGAACGTCGAGATCTGTTCGTCGGTCAAAGCCGTCAAGTACGTGTACAAGTACGTGTACAAGCGCCCAGACAAGACGGCCGTGACTGTCGAGGGGCGCCGCAGCGGGCAAGACCCGAACAGGATCAAGCGGTACTTGAATGCACGCTACATCTCCCTGATCGAAGAGTGCCAGCGGCTGTTCGATGACCCTGTTCAAGCAAAGTCGCATTCAGTCGTGTACTTGGACGTGCACTCAGAAGGCGAGAGTAGCGTCATGTACTCGGGGATGACCAACCTGCAGAAGAGGATCGAGCACGGAGAGAGCAGCAAGTTGATCGTGTAATTCAGGTTGTGCACTGCGGATCGTTAAGAGGCAGGAACGATGCTGTACCAAGACATCCCGAAGCAGTTCAGGTGAGATCAACGCCTCAAGCGGTGAGTGCAGTACACGCAGTACGTCGCGTCGATCGGATGGACGATGCACTGCTCCAGGCAGTATCTTGAGCGGTTCTAACTCACGTTGATGTTGACGTACGTGCGCAGCACGATAACGTTTGAATATCTTCGGACAATGAATGGTGTTGTTTACTCTTCGTATAAGGAGGCGGCGCAAGCGGCAGGCTATCTAGAAGATGACAACGAGTGAATCCTGTGCATGACCGAGACCGCCGCGTTCGAAATACCCAGTCAACTCCGCCAGTTGTTCGTGATAATCGTGGCGTACTCGCTTCCGTCGGGCATCGAAGGTCTGTGGGACTGGTTCCTCGATGACATGTCACGGGCCTTCCGATTCCAGCGCGGTGCGGAACAAAACGATGAGATCGTGCGTTTGAAGACATTTATCAGCGCGAACACGATGACGCAAGCGAACGGGAAGAGCATCAGCGAGTCCACGGGCTGCCACCGATGGAGGTTTCTGATCTACTTCGCGACGAGCTGATCTACGACCAAGAGCTCGAGACCGAGGGCTCTGCGTACAGCAGCGAGATGCTGGGGCAGATTCTTGTGGTTACGCGTAATCGACCGATGAAGGCGAGACAGCAGGCGGTGTTCGACCAAGTCATTGGTGCTGTGCGCTAACAGACGCAAGAACAGAGGCTGATCTGCATCGACGGACCTGGAGGGACGGGCAAGTCGTTTCTTCTCGAACACACCCTCGCTACCCTAAGGTACCAGCGCAAAATTGCGATCGCTGTGTCTTCGAGCAGCATTGCCGCGCTCCTGCTCATGGGGGACACACTGTGCACTCGGTAATCAAGAATCCGATCCAAGTGACAAAGGGGTCGGTGCGCAACATCGCGAAGCAGAGCGCGACCGCCAAGTTGATCAAGAACGCGAGTATGATCGTGTGGGATGAAGCGCCAATGGCGCATCGCCACGCGTTCGAGGCTCTCGACCTATCAGTGCGCGACATCCTCGACAACGACGCTCCGTTTGGTGGAAAGGTTGTGGATTTGTCCTGGGACTTCTGGCAAATCCTCCTGTCGTCCGTCGTGGTGGAATTTTCGAGATCGTTGACACCTGCTTGAAAAAATCCGATCTCTGGCCGCGATTTTGAACGCTCGCGCTGATGGAGAACATACGAGTGCAGACAGCGCCGAACCCCCAAGCTGGCGCAGACCTCGCAGCATTCGCATCGTTCTATCTTTAGATTAGAGAGGGGTGTCACGAGCGGCATCCTGACTTGAGCTCCGATTTCATGGAGCCTCCGCGCGATCAGCTCATTGATCTGGCACCTGCTGAGCCGGAGTGGAGCCTGCAGCTGAAGATGAAGCGAACGGGCACGAGAAAGACAATGTCGACATAGAATCAAGGATCCAAGGCGAGCTAGACCGCTTGATTGAGGCAATTTACGCGGACGTGAGCAACCGGACGGACGACGACGGATATTTCGCGGATCGAGCAATCTTGAATCCGAAGTACCTGGCCGGCCACAGGATCAACGACGAGGTGACCAAGCGTTTCAGTGACGAGTAACGTGAGTATCTGTCGATTTTTTCGGTCGAGGACGAAGAGGAAGGCGAGGATAGTCTCTACGAGCCCGGGTTCTTCCTCTCGCTGAACGTGTCGAGGATGCCGCCGCACCGACGGGCGTTCAAAGCCGGGTCACCAATCACGATGATGAGGAACCTCAACAGCGACATGGGACTCTGCAACCGGACGCGACTATGGGTTGTTTAGCTGTGTAACAACTGCATTCGTGCTACCATCACGACGGGGTCGCGGCGCAGACAAGTTGTCTTCATCCCGCGCATCGTGTTTTTCAGTTCAGAAGGCGAAAACCTGTTTCAGCTCCGACGCAAGCAGTTTCCAGTCGTTCCAGCGTTCGCGGTGACGATCAACAAGGCGCAGGGACAGTCACTCCACCACCGCGGACTCTATTTTCCGCCGCCAGTGTTCGCGCACGAGCAACTTTATGTGCCGCTGCCAAGAGTGACTTCGCGATCCTGTACCAAAATTGCGGTTGTGCACTCCGAGCGCGAAGGGGACGAAGGCGCCAACACGAAAAATGTCG
>SMMQ01003315.1:19940-32188 GCA_008271595.1 [Pythium] brassicae (nom. inval.) | reverse complement strand
GGGGGGGACTGGCTGCTGGCTGTTGGCTGTTGTGTGGGGCTTGTGAAGGAGGGGTTGCTGACTGCAGTGTGTGTGTGCTGTACGCTTTGAAGCTGCCGAACGGCGAGCCGAGCCCGGCGGAGATCTACAACTGGGGCGTCAAGCCGGAGAAGTACGATGACAGCCCGCGTGGTGGTTGTCATTGGTGGTTTTTGGAGCCGCTGAAAGTGTGTGCGACAGGCACGGAATCAACTCACTTAAGTGCGATTGCTTCCGTTTGACAGGCGACTCGTGGTCGGGATGCGGATGACTGTGATGAACGGCGAGCCGCTCGCAGGCTTCACGTACAACGAAGTGCTGGAGAAGCTCGGGCGCGTGCCGCGTCCTGTTCGCATCAAGTTTGCTGACATCACCAAGGGCATCGTGGTACGTGTCGTCTGTTCTCTACTGCTAGCGACACAGCGAGTCGGCCGGTGGCTGATACCAGTGCTGCGTCGTGGTGGTGGTGGGTTCTGCTGGGGGCGGCGCAGGGCCGCGTGAAAGAAGAGGCGCCGCGCGAAGAGACTGCCGAGGAGAAGGAGACCCGCGCGGCGCGGTCGATGCAGAACTCGCTCCGGCTCGAGTACTTCCAGCTGCTTGTGGCGTACGAGCTGCACCAGCAGGTGTGGAAGATCTCGCGCGAGCGCATGGAGAAGAAAGAGGTCGAGCTCGCGAAGAAGTTTGGGATCGTGACCGCGCAGGTCGACGCGATGGCCGAGTACGCGGTGCTGCTCGAGAAAGAGCGCGAGAACCTCGTGCAGGAGGCGGGCGCGCTGGAGCACACGATCGAGCAGCTCCGGCTGCAGGGCGAAGGGCTCGTGCCGTCGCCCGAGGTCGTCAAGACGATGGAGCTTAACATCCGCAACGGCGAGCTCGACAAGGAGATCGCGGACCTCGTGGTCGAGAACGAGGAGCTGCGCACCGCGCGCGCGGAGCTCGAGGAGTCGCTCGACGCAGTGCAGCACGAGCTGGACCAGTACGTGGACCTGGACATTGACGACGGCGTGTTTGCGATCGACGTGTTCTCGACCGCGTTCCTCGGCACGTTTGTCCGGCGCGGGTCGATCGACAAGCGGGCGGAGAACGCGCGCGAGCTGCTGCTCGCCAAGATCCAGCGCAAGGCCGCGCAGCTCGAGGACGACCTGGCGCAGGAGCAGGAGCGGTCGCAGTACATTGAGTCGGAGATCGCGCAGTTCAAGCGCCAGATGCAGTCGGCGGCCGCGGCCTCGAAGCGCGAGGACGACTTTATCAGCGGCGAGAAGCCGCCGCAGTTCATCTTCCTCGAGAACCGCATCGAGTACCTGAAGAAGACGCTGGTACGTACAACAGTCCCAGCTCTCTCTCTCTCTCTCGATCGATGCAACACTGGGAGGGGGGACTGCGTGTGCTGACTGGCTGCTCTGTGTTGTGTGTGTGTTTGGCGTGCAGCGCGAGACGGTGGCGGCGATCGCCAAGGCGTCGAACAGCGGCGACCTCGCGGTGGCGGACTCGCTGTCGATCCGCCGCGCCGGACTCAAGGACGACCTGAAGAACGCGCTTGACGAGATGCAGCGCATGGAGAAGGAGCTGGACGAGCAGGCGGCGCTCACGCGGCAGTCGTCGATCGGGCAGTCGATCGTAGAGGAGCCGGAGACCGCGAGCGACGGGCTGGATATCGACCAGCTCATGGAGGAGCGCGCTGCGCTCACTGCGCGGCTGCACAAGCGGCTGGCGAAGCTGCGCGCGCAACTGGTACGTAGGAGGAGAGGGGGAGGAGATAGATGTGTGCTTGCTGGCTTGTGGCGAGTGGCGTGTGGTGTGTATCTGTTGATAGGGACAATGTGACGAACCACTTGTGTGCTGTGGCTGTCGTGGCGTGCAGCAAGAGGTGCTGGCAGAGGTGACGCTCGCGTCGAACGCGAACGACGGGCTGAAGCTCGCGGAGCTGAACGAGCGCCGCAGAGAGCTGAACCTCGAGATGTCGACGGTGCAGGAGCAGATCCAGGGCAGGGCGTCGTCGCAACTGTTGAGCGAGCGAGTGAGCATGGCGGTGCGTCCACCGATGCTCGGCGCGCCGGTCTCGCGCGCGTCGGCGGCAGCTGGAGGCGGCGTCGGCTCGCTGCGGTCGGTCTCGCTCACGAACGGCCCCGTATCGCGCGCGTCGCTCATCGGGCCTCCGATGTCGCGCCCGTCTGTTGCGGGCCCGCCCGTGTCGCGGGGGTCGCTGACAGGCGGGCCAGTGTCGCGCAGCTCGCTCACGGGCGGGTCGCTCTCTCGAGCGTCGCTCTCGCGCACGTGGAGCGAGCAGGAGCGTCCGTCGATCACGCGGCGGCTGCCGGAGCGGCAGCACAGCCGCAGCAGCAGCGACGCGTCGATGGCGTCGGTGGCGCCGTCCGTGGACTCGAACCTCGGCCAGAGCACTGCAGGCGCGGACGGGAGTTTCCCGGTACTGAGCGGCAAGCTGATGAAGCACCCGAGCCACTCGAACGAGCGGGGCGTGTTCGGCAACATGTCGCTGCGAGGGTTCCAGGACCGCTGGTGCGTGATCGACCCGGAAGGGTACCTCCGGTACTACAAGCGCAAGGGCGACAAGCAGCCGCGCGGGTCGATCCCGCTCGCGATCGTCGGGCTCGAGGTCGTGCAGGCCAAGTCGGACGGGAAGCCGAACGAGTTCCTCGTGTGCTCGCCGACGCACCAGACCCGGTTCACGGCCAAGACCCCGGAGGAGATGCGCAAGTGGATGGAGGCGCTCGAGCTCGCGCACAAGATTTTGATCGCGAACGGCGTGGCGAACAGCGGGCTGCAGCGCCAGGAGAGCACGGCGTCGACCAGCAGCGTCGCCGGCCCCACACCCGCCGACGAGGAGTCCTACCGCGCGTCGCGCGCCACGCTCGGCTTCTAAGTTACGTTTACGCTCTTTGCTCGCTCGTGTCGCCGCGGCTCTCACCGAACGCACCGGTGCTGGCAGCTCTGCTTTTGCTGGAGCAAGCTGTCGCCCTGTGTCTTGTCGCGGTAGTTGGTGGGGGCTTGCTGGGCCCCGTAGTGCTGGAGCTCCTTGCCGCCAGTGGGCTTGTCGGGACGCGGCGCGCGGCCCTTGGCCGGGCTGCTGCGCGCACTCGCGTCGCCCGCCTTGCTCGCGCGCGAGAAGATGTTGATGCTGAACAAACTCGCGGACGCCTGCTTGGCAAGGCGCTGGTCGCTGCTGCTGCTCTCCTGCGCGTCCGTCGCGGCGCGCCACATCTTGTGCTGGATCGAGTCGAGGAACTGCTGCTGCGGCTCGATGACGCTGCCGGGACGGCAGATCCGGAGCCAGCCGATCGCCTCCTTCGACGTGAACGCGTCGTGCTTCATCATGTAGGCGCCGATGCACGTGCCCGTGCGGCCGAGCCCGGCTTTGCAGTGCACCGCCACGGCGCCGGGCGTGGTCTCGCACGCAAGGAGGAACTGCCGGAGGATGAACTCGGGAGGGTTCGCGCCGTCCGGGTAGAGCAGGTCGAGGTGGTTGATGCCCGCGCGGAGGAACTGCTTCTCGTCGTACTGCTTCTCGTTGAGCCGGACCACGAGCGTCACGTTCCGCTGCTTGAAGTACGAGATGTAGTGCTCCGGTGTGAGCGTCACGTACCCGTCGGGGCTCGCAGAGAACGTCTCGTGCGGGCCAGCGAACGCGAGGAACTTGGGGGAGACCCAGCTCAGGTCGCCGTTCTCGACCTGCTCGTAGTGGTGGTACTCGCGCACGTCGAACGCACCCGGGTCGACGTACCCGAGCTGCACTGCCTTGAGCAACCCGTTGACGCAGTCGAGGATCGTGAGCTTGTAGTCGCACTCGGTGGGGCTCGCGTCGTGAAACGGAGGGAACTTCATGCTCGAGAACCTGCCGACAGCATCCTCGGGCCGCATGCTGTTCTCGAGCACGCCCCAGCAGCACAGCAAGCACGCCGCGTTCGCGCGGAACGAGGGCTCCGGAGACGAGTAGAACACGATCTTCCGCCTCGTCTCGAGCGCCGACGCGACCATCTTGCTTAGAACGCGCGTGAACTGGAATGTGCACCCGAGGTTGAGCGGGCCAAAGTCCAGGTAGAAGTTGTTGTAGTGCAGCTTCGTGTCGATGGAGAAGTGGATGACGCCGTCGGCCGGCGCCGGGTCCGAGGCCGTGGCCATGTAGTAGACCAAGTCCGGCACGAACTCGACCACCGGCGCGGGCTTCGGGTTGGTAGACGCGCGGCGCATGCTTCGACGATGTTGTCGGGCTCAACGAGGCAAAGAGAGGAGAGACTGCCACGCAGGAGGTTGGAATGTGTCGGCGATCATGCACGTCGAGAGTCCTGGCGACTCGAGAGTTGATCTGCAGACACGAAGATACCCACACAACCCGCACACACGTGCCGAGTCCATCGGACCAGATGACCCTGGTCCGATCCTTGGCCGCGCCGCGAGTCAGCTGAGCCAACCTCGCACCGGGGCCACCAGGCTCAGCTCACGGCCTCACTAAGAACAGGTCATCGAGCGAATTGGACGTGGTATTTCGGTCCAACTGCTCACCTCTGTCGACGAATACTAGCGAGCTGCCTGCTTGGCAAGCAGCGCCTTCTGTGCACCGCCCCTCCCTCCTCCTCCTCCACGCTCAACCGGCCGCGCTTCGATCANNNNGGGGGGGGGGGGGGGGGGGGGGGGGGGACGCGCCGTTCGCGCTCGCTGGGAAAGAGATTCTTGATCTTCTTGCTTGGGGGGATACGCACCAACACACATCAGGGGGAGGGGGAGGGGGAGCGCAGGCGTCTTGAGCTGCAATGTCGCTGCTGCCGGACGCTGTCGCGACGCCGCCTGGCTGAATAAAATAGTTTTTTCTCTGGTCTTGTCCGTCAGCTTCGTTGTCGCCGGTCGGTCGGGGAAATCGCAGCGTCACGCCACCGTGCGGCGTCACGACGACGCCCCGCGGCCGTGACGCCCGCACACGCACGCCCTTAAATGCCGGCAGTGTGGATCTCCTCCTCCGGCCGCGTCGTCGACATGCGCTCGGGCTTCGCGAAGCGCTTGTTCGCGAACGCCATCCAGCGGCCACGCACCTGCTTCTGCACGTTCTCGACCGCGGTCGTGAGGCGGCGGAGGCGCGCCACGTCCGACTCGTGCACGTACACGATGTCGCTCTCGCCGGCCTTCGCCTCGTGGAGCCGCACCGTGTAGATCGCGTCCTCTGGCCGCAGTGCCTCGACGCGGCCGGCGCCAAACTTGGTCGACACGTCCATGCCCACGAGCGCCTTGGGGTAAAACTTGATCATGTCGGCGTTCAGGTACGCGGTCGCGCCCCACGTGAGCTGCACCTGCACGGTCTTGTTCCCCGCGTCGAGCGCCGTGATCGAGCCCGAGCCGAACGCCGTGATCACGCACTGCCCGTGGTAGTACTTGTTCGACATGAACTGATACGTGGACGCCGAGAGCCCCGACGACGTCGACACGATCGTTTTGAGCGCCGTCGAGAGGCCCTTCTGGAGCGCCGACGACGGCGCGCTGCCGAGCGAGTTGCGCCGCGCGCGCACGTACCGCTGCACGTCCGCCTGGCGCACGCGGCACTCGTACTCGCAGCCGGCGTCGCCGCCGATGCGGATCGCGTACATCTGGTCGCCCGCGTCGAAGCCGAGCACGCAGCCCTCACCCGCGGGCGTGCGCACCCAGTCGCCCACGAGCGCTGGCACAGCGTAGTACTCGTCGTCGTTGCCTGGCGTGTAGAGCAGCATCGGCGGGCGGCTCTGCAGCTGCACGGCCGTCACGCCGTCGCGCTCGCGCACCTCGAGCACCGTGCCGAGACCGAACTTGGTGGACACGACTGTGCCCGCCGCGAACGGCGCAAAGTCGCTCTCTGAGAGCTCGTCCACGCTGCGCGAGTGCGGCTTCCGGCGCGACGCCGCCGGGAGCTTGTTGAGCAGCATCTTGGAGTTGTTGAGCCCTGCGCGCGCGAACGAGAACACGGTGGCGCGCAGCGCGGGCTGCTGGCTCGGGCTGGGCGGCACCTCGTACGGGTCGAAGCTCGCGGCGTGCAGCGCGCGCGGCTGGCGCTTCCCGGACGACGACGGTGACGACGACGAGACCGCGCTCTCGGTCTCCGTGAGGTCGTCGCTAAGCTGGTTCTCGGCGTCGTCGAGGTCCATCTGCGAGCTCGCGGTGCGCGTGCGCGTGACGTGCGCGAGCCGCTGCTTGAGCGCGAGCAGGTCGCTCTCGCCGCCCACGCTCGAGCTGCGTCGGCCGCCGTTCTTGCCCCACGGAACGCTCGTCACCATGTTGTTCATGAGCGCCGGCAGCATGTCGAGTCGGGTTGGCGGCGGGAGTGTTATCGAGTGGCCGAGTGCCTTCCCTCCACTTGGAGAAGTGATGCTGTGCGCAAGCAGATGCGCGAGCCAGCCCAGCCGGAATGTGAGTAAGCCCTCGCATTCTTCACTAGCAGTGTTAAATATGGTGCTTTGATTCGGCAACGCGGAACTATCCGGGAACTGGACATCGCCCTGATCTACTATACAAAGAGCAAGAGAAATGGTTTGTTCTGGCTACTGAGGAACACTCGCTAAGGTGCGAGTTGCACAATAAGAGTGCGAGCGGTGCCCTTTCTGAAGGTGCGCAAAAAGGGACATCTTGAAGAACCCACTTTCTTAGACTGAAAGTTTATATGCAGACGAACGCAGCCTTCTCCAGTGCTTGAAGCGGAGCCGGCGGCCACCAGCGGAGGCGATGGCAGCACCAAAATTATGTATTGCCACTCATTCGAGCTTTCAAGTGGATGTATGCACAGCCCCTGCTGCAGCAGCACAACACCTGCGAGCTAAAGCAAGCACCCGCGCGAGTAATAGCTAATCTTGAGATCAAGAAATATATCAATCATCATGCCGTCGTGAAAATTGTAATCACCCAAAATACTTTGATTTGGGGTCATCATTTTTTGAAATGGAGCAAAAAACTTGATTTGAATCTCGAGCATTACCAAACGTAAATTAATTTTCATTTGGGCGCTTTCTTTTCCTTTTGTTTTTACAAGCAAACAATGATTCGGAGCAAGGCAATGCTTTTTCAGTTGCCTACGAATCGCATGATGCGATGAAACATGAAGTAAACAAGAGTCAAATTGTTAAAGGCGTTAGTGGCAGCGACACAGTATTATATGTAGCGACTGCACAGGCGTTGCTAAGGACCGTGCTCTTTTACTGTTCTCTCTCTCTCTCTCTCTCTCTCTCTCTCACACACACACACACACTTTCTGTCATTCTCACTTGAGATAGAGTCTTTTTGCTCTCTCTCTGGCACACAAAACATTTCATAACCTTTATTTTTTCACAGCTGTGCAAAGTATCAGCTTCTGTGTTCTTCCGAACAACATCGTTGCTGCTATTATAAACTTCTATTTTCAGTCTTTTCAGCAAAGTGCACTGCTTTGATTAAATAAAATCATGCCATTTTATTACTATTCAATATTTTTAGCATACAAACAGCAATATTACAATATTATGTGAATTTGTTTGTTGTGTGAGTGATTCATAATCTGATTGGGGTGGACCGTGTTTGCGAGACCCTTTTCAAGGACAACTGAGCACTGGTGTCTGGAGGAGGTGGATTGATGGACACGACTCGCCGCCTGCTTTCCACCAACACCGCCACCAAGCAGAATCGACCCCATACGCAAGAACGGCAGCAACACATGGGCTTGCGTGCGCCCGTGTTGTTGTTGTCGTCCGCGGCGACTCGAGGAGCTCTCGAGAGCTCCTCGTTTGCTCCACGAACGGACTTTGAGTCTATAGGACTGTACTGAACGTCGGACTTAACCGACGTCTTGCGAAGACTTCGTTGAACTGTAAGACAAGTTGGACCTTCATGAAACGATGTTCGACAAACGATTATTTATGTAAATCACCTATGAAAACATATATTTTTGATTGTTTGCATTTTGATTCGTTTAAAATGATGCGATACACGATTTGATTCGCGGAAACTCTGCTCATCTGACTTTTCTTTTTTTCTCTCTGGTTTTCTCTAATTGACCTGCACTCACACTTGCCATCAAAGAGTGATTGTGACTCTGCCGATTTTTGCAAAAACGCGCTTTTGAAACGAAACCCGCGCTTTGCCGTCACGGAACGCTCGGAACTCGCCTCTCGCTCAACCGCACCATCGTCGTCGTCACGGGCCGCGTCAGCAGCCAGCAGCACCCGCATCAGCGCCAGCGCCAGCAGCAAACACGTCGTCTCATCTTTTCCGCCGCCTGCCCGCCGACTCGGATCGCTCTGTGGACATCGCTTCGCTTCTTCCTTGCCCACCCTGTACAACATGAGCGTGAGCCGCAACCCGTGGGGCAGTCCCGCCGCCGCTGCCGCGCACTCCCACAGCTCGGTCAACTTCCTCAATGTTGTCGACGAGGAGCTCGCTGCCAAGCTGCAGCGCGAGGAAGAGGAACAGTTCGAGCTAGAGATTGCCGGCCGCTTCGGCGACGACCGCCAGGTCGGCTGGTGCTTCGTCGAGGTGCCGAGCACGGTCGACCGCGAGTTCGGCGTCATGACCGTCGTGCAGCAGGAGGTTCGCATGGATGAGCATGCGGCGGACGACCCGGACTATACGTTCGCGCTTGAGCTGCAGGCGCAGGAGGCCGAGGAGTACGACCGCCTGCGCCGCCAGGAGGAGGCGTCCATGGAGCGCATCCGCGTCATGCAGCAGGAGCACCCGCGGCGCGAAGAGATCCGCCAGACGCTGCTGCAGAAGTTTTACGTCAGCGGCGGCCACGCGGGCAGCGTTGGCGACGAGTACGACGACGGCGACGACGACGAGCGGTACGCTGCGGGAGGAAGTGGCGGTGGCGGTAACGATGGCGACATGCAGCGAGGGAGGTGGTCGGGCCCGTCGACGCCGTTCGCGACGGCAGCCGCGCCTGCGACCAAAGTTGCTGCCGCGCACAGCTGCAGCAGCAGTTGCAGCAGGGTGGACGAGGACTTTGAGCTCGTCGGCGAGGTCGACGATGGGAGGACGGAAGAGATTGACGGCGTCGGGAGCGAGCCCCAGCACCTGCGCCCGCACGCTGCGCAGCAGCCTGTGGCCGCCGGGAGCGTCGACCGCGTGCACCTCCGGGATCTGGACATCCACCGTGGCATCTACATCGACGGAGACGACCTCGCGCTGCCGCGCAAGAAGCTCAACTCGCTCAGCCAGACGCTCAAGCACGCCGACCGGAAGCGGTCCTTCCACAGCCACCACCGCCGACCCAAGACGCACGGAGACCAGACGACGGAGACGACCTAGGACCTGCACCGCCTGGCGCGTCGCCTTCCTCGGCGCCGGCGTGACGGGCGGGCTGCGTGGTCTCGAGCCGATCCAGGACGCCCCGCGCGCGAGCAGCTTTCAACGTCCCCGTTTCCACCACAGAATGAGCGTGCGCGTGAAATGCAGAACGCTACTCGAAGAGGAACAGGGCGGGTGGCAGTGGCGATCGCGACAGGCGTCCAGGATTGCTGCTCGGGTCGGCTGGCGGCGCGCAGGGCGGCGGGCGGGGCCGATCTCCGGCATCATCATCGACAACAACAGGTAGGATCGCTCCGGTCTTGGCGGCGGCGGCGGCAACGACGTTGTCGCCAATGTTGTCGCTGCTAGCGCCGCCTCAGGTGCCGAGGAGGCACGACTTGCTCAACAGGAGGAAGCTCGCGTTTCATCGCTCGAATAATTGCTGCCCCCGGGGTGGGTATTTGAGGACTCGCGTGCGCAATCTGCACAGTGCTAGTACGTGGCAGTAGCTTGCGATGTGAACACCTTTTCTTTTGGAGCCACCGACAGTCGGTGACCAACTTCTGTACTTCCACAATTTGCTTGATGCCACACATGTAATAGAGAAATAATCCGAAAAATTCTATCTACTTGATTTCTTCACTACTGAATGTCGCTACTGGCTCGCTCCCATTCGTCACTTCAGAGCAAACACGAGCGCTCTCGACCAGCGCCACCCGCGCCGCCGCCCTGCCGCACCACTGCTCACTCGTTCCGTTGCTTTCCCTCCCTCCCTCCCTTCCACCCCACGCGATAGCCTCCCGCCGCTCTCCTCGCACGGCTTCCGCTCTCTCCGCTGCCTTTCCGCCCGTCCGCCCGTCGCTCGCGCCAGCCACCTGCGCGTCGTCGTTCCTCCTCGCCGTCATTCCAACCACCCGCGAGTGAGCAATCATGATGCGCGACGTGCCGCCCGCTGCGAATCCCACGTCCGCCACTGACGACTGGCACGAAGCCGCGCAGGCGCTAGCAGGCATGCGCATCGTGCAGCAGCCAGCGCCACTGCCGGCACAAAACGGCGGGGCATACGAGCGATCGCTGGCGGACGCGCGGCCGGTGAGCCCAGCCACAGCGAGCGCAGCGACGGCGGCCCACGCGCTGGACGGCTCGCGCGGCCCTCTCGACCCCGTGCTCATCGCGTGCCTTGAGAACCCACGCGAGCGCCTCACGCTGCTCAAGTTCGAGGACCAGATCGTGCGTTTTCTCAAGAACCCGCGCGAGCCGCAGCTCGTCTTCCCGCCGCTGTCGTCCTACCACCGGCTCATCATCCACCGCCTCGCGGAGCGCTGCTGCTTGGAGCACCAGACGGCTGACTATGGCCAGTACGCGCCGGGCGCCGCCTACGACGGCAACGCGGCGCGCGCGGTCACGCTGTTCAAGACCGGCGCGAGCGTCGTGCCGGGCGTGCTCCTCATCGACCTCTCGTCCGACCGGCAGCAGCAGACCGTGACGCCGGCCGTCGTGCCGAAGATCATGGTGCGCAAGCGTGCGGCGCCGCGGCCTGGCGCGAACGGCGGCCGCGGCCCCGGTGACGCCAAGAACGCGCAGCGGTCGATGCAGGACCGGGAGCGCGCGTACGCGGAGGCGCGCGCGCGCATCTTTGGCGAAGACTCGAGCGCGTCGGCGGCAGACTCGACGTCCTCGTCGTCGTCGTCGTCGACAGTGTCGCCGAACTCGTCGGCGGCCGCAGCGACCACCCCGAGCGCGAGTGGCAAGGGTGGAAGCGGCTTGGGAGCGGCGAAGATGAACAGCACGAGCCAGCAGGCGTCCGGTCCGGACGGGAGCCGCGGGTTTGGAGGCGGTCGCGGTCGAGGACGCGGTGGAGCGTCGCCGCAGCGCCCGCAGCAGCAGCAGCAACAACCAGCGGACCAGGGCTCGGAACCGACTCGGACCGCAGACGCGAGTGCGACTGGTGAGATGTCCTCCTCGGCGGCGACGCCCCGCGTGCAGAGCGCACACAACTGGAAGGAGAGCAAGGTGCTGTGGCGGAACCGCGAACAGGAGCTGAACGACCCGGACTTTACGCGCAACCGCGACGCGTACCGACCGTCTCGAAGTGCCGCCGCCAACAGCAGCGGAAGCGACGGCCGCTACCCACTGCCGCACCAGGCAGTTGGAGCCCGATATCTGCCCGCGCCGCCGGTGGAGTACTACGACGCGGCCCAGCAGCAGCAGCAGCAGCAGCCGCCTCCCCCACAGTATGGCTATCTCCAGCAGCAACAACCTCCGCTTCCAGGTCGGCGCTACCCGGCGGGCGGCGAGTTCAATAGATTAGACAACATGCGGCCGCCGCCGCCGCCACCGGACCACTTCCGGAGTGGCGGCGCGGGGAATAGGTTCCCGATCGGCAATCCGCCGCCGCCGCTCCCGGGGGCCGTCATGGCGAGCGTGGCGCGTGGTGGCGTCTACGGCGGGGGCTACCCGTCGCCACACAGCCGACAGTACCACAGCAGCCCGTCGCCCGTGCGCAGCGGAAGCGCCGGGTACAACGCTGACTTCCCGCCGCTCGGCAAGTGAATCCGCGCGGCCGGCCGCCCCACATCCCAGAGCAGTCAGCCGGCCGAGCACGAGGCTGCCGCGTAAGACCTCCGCAATGAATCATCGCAAGCTGCTGCGTTCGTGGTGCGTGTGTTGGCTTGCGCTCTCTAATAAATAAGCTTCACAGCAGCACCCGGTCGAGAGCGAGAGCGTGGAGCGTGGAGCAGCCCCACCCCACCCTTCACCTCCCGTCCTCCGACCACAACCTTCCGCATCAACACTACGGAAGCTGAACGCCAGCAAAGCTGAACTCCCCACCGCCTGACAGCGCTGCCGCACACACACGTGGGTCCGCTGACCGTCAGTCTCGCGCCGCACAGTGTAGACGACGCGACAGCGTACAGCCGCACTCGCTCGCTCACCGTCTCTGCCCCGCAGCAGCTTCTTGTCCTTGAGCTTCTTCCTGTGCTCTGCCTCCTGACCAGAGAAGT
>SMMQ01003315.1:7627-19911 GCA_008271595.1 [Pythium] brassicae (nom. inval.) | reverse complement strand
CGCCCCCCCCCCCCCTACCTGCTTCTGCTGCCACATCCGCTGGTAATCTTTCTCTATTGCCTCGTTCGCCTCCTCGTGTTGTGATAGCCACGGCTTCGAGCTGCAGCAGAGACGGGGAGGGGGCACAGCAGCGTTAGCATCCCCAAGTGAGAATGACACGCACACACACATTCACATCATCCAGGGGCCATACATGCAAGCAATCCCCACGCACGTGTGCAGCAGCTTGCGCAGCACGCGCTTCGCCTCGTTCGTCTCGTGCACTTGGTCGCGCAGCAGCGCCTTCAGCTCGCGCAGCTCGCAGCTCACTTCGTCGTCCGCGGGGTCTCGCAGGCGCTTGCGGAGCGTCGTGTCGCTGCACTCGACCAGCCCCACGCCCCGCAGCGCGTCCGAGACGCCGCTCGCGCGCCAGTCGCCGACTGCGGACACCGGCGCTTTCGTCTCGGCCCGGCTTTTCTTCTTCTCGAGCTCCTCCTCCTTCACCGCGCCATTCGCAAGCTTGGTCAGGCTCAGCTCGGCCGCGGGCGGCGGTGAACACGCATCGCCACCGGCTCGCTGCTTGGGCACCGACAGCAGCGCCGCTATGAGTCTCTGATACAAAGCGAGCCGTGCACTCGCGCTTCGTTAGCAAGATCCACACACGGGAACTTTGCCGCTGGTGCGGGTAAGCACGCCTACCGCTTTCAGGAAGTCGTCGGCAGCTGAGCCGTCCCGCGCACCAAGCGCCTGCGCTGCCATCCGGCGCTTCGAGTCGCTGCTTGGCGTATACACGGCGCCGTCCAGCTCCTCGCTGGCGTCCGAGTCCGACACCGACGGGACCTCTGTCGAGCGCACCCACCCGCCCAGGTGGCGGCTCGTCAGCATCTCGGCCCGATGACTCGACATGGTGACACAACTCAGGCTCTCTGGGAACACCAATGCGCACCTTCGAGCTGCAGCGAGGCTTCGACGTCCTGTGGCGTCACGCCTCTGAAGATGTCGTACGCCGCCGCGTACTTCCAGAGCCCCACAGTCGTGCACGGCGTGTCTGCGCCGCCCAACCCGCCACAGAGCGTCAGCCCCACGGGCAACTCGACGTCGCACACTCGCCCCAGCCAGCGCGGCTCGTTCGCACCTGCCGCCAGGTCGTCTTCCACCGCGGTGCCTGCTGCGTACGCTGCCGGCGCCTTGCCGCTTGCACTCACCGCCGGGAAGCTGTGCTGCACAAACTTGCTGCGCAGCCCCGCCGAGTTAGGCGACGTGGGCGGCGCGTCGTCTCCTGCGGTTCCCCCGCCGTCTCCGCTCGCGCCGAAAGCAGGAGCGACAACAGCCGGCGCAAAGACCTCGACGGTCTCCGGTAGTCCCCGGTCCGTGAACAGCGTCGTACGCGTGCCGGAGAGGAAGTCGGAGACGCCCAGCAGCTGCGCCTCGAGCTCGAGCAGCTGCGCGTCGACATGCGCGCGGCCGCGACGCAGCTCCTGCGCCACCTTGGCGAGAGCGCTGCGCTTGGCGCGCGCCACACTGTCCGGCGCGCTTGCGACGCGCTTCGTGGCGGCGAAGAGCTCGTGGCTGAGCCAGGGTGACCGCAACAGCGGCGGCGGCGCCTTGCGGTCCGCCATGTGAGTGTGTCTTGGGCCGGAGGGATGAATGAGTCAGTGAAAATGTCCTGTCGTCTTTATGCGGAAAATAAGGAGAACATAGAGACGATCAGGATTGGCTGAATCAAAATATTGAAGATATTATTTAGACTGGAAGAGAGACTGGTTGAGTCGATTAGAAAAACACCAGGATTTAAGAATCTCAACGAAAACTTGATTTGTGTATGAAATCGTACGAATCGTGTCGAGCTCCATTTTGAAAAGACCTTTCCCGCGCCTTTTGCAGGAAGGGAAAAAAAAATGGAGGGCCAGGAGGACTCTAAAAGAGAACTCACTGGAGCCGCCCACAGTACTTCTTCTCTTCCCAGAGCAACTACAGCGAGCAGCTCCCAAGGCATCCATGGCGCGCGGCAAGGCGGATCGCGGGCTCACGGTCGGCAAGAAGCTCGAGATCATCGAGGAGGCCGACCGCACGGGGCTCATGGCTGTGACGGCGCAAAAGTACGGCGTCAAGACCGGCCAGATCCGCGACTGGAAGAAGAACATCGACCGCCTGCGCGCCACGGACCCGAGCCGCCTTGTGTGCGCCAGCACGATCCAGCGCGGCCACCTCGTCTTTAACGAGACGTACGCGCAGTACTGGGTCGGCTACAACAAGTATTGCTCCAGCCACACGAGCTTCGACGAGGTCAAGGACGCGCTGCGCGTCACGCAGAAGGACGTCGCCCGCGAAGGCATCAGTGCGTGCGCGTGCGCTTACTGCCGACCTACCGCTTTCTACGTGTGTATGGGTGGGTGTTCTTGGTGGTGACGTAGCGCGCTGACCCCCCCCCTCTCCCACTCGTGTGCGCTGCTGGGCCTTGCTGTTATGTTGCCCGCAGGTGTGTTCGGGTTCCCAGCGTCGATCGACCCGTCCGCCACACACGTGCTTGAGTGCCCAATCATGAGCGACTTTTACGCGACGCCCGGGGACAAGGACGCGTTCCAGAAGGACATGGTGGGGCTGCGAGCGCAGCTGGGCGAGTTCTTTGAGCACAAGCCGTTCCCGACAAAGTTCCTGTACTTTGTCACGAGACTCGACTTTTACAAGCCCGACCCGGCCGCGGGCGACGACGGCGACGACGACGAGGACGACAGCGGACCCGCGCCCGGGTCAGCGACGACAGCGACGGCGATGCCGGGAAAGGAGTCGACGAGCGCGGGCGACGGCAGCAGCAACGGCGCGACGCCGGCAGCGACCGCGGCGGCGACGCGGGACATGAACGAGCTCGTCTCGGTGTACGTGGCGGTCTGCGGCAACGGCTCCGTGATGGTGCCGATGGCGATTTTCCCGCCGACTGAGGACTGGCACTGGGAGCGCAAGAAGCCCGTGAAGCTGCGCCACGCGTTCAGTATGCACCGCACCAAGGTGCACGACCCGCTCGAGGCGCTGCAGTTCTTCGCGGTGACGTGGAAGAAGTTCTACGACGAGGAGGCCAAGTATAGCGACAAGTTCGCCTTCCTGCTCGACGCGGGCATCGCGGAGTTCCAGTCGCCCGAGTTTACCGAGGGGCTCAAGCAGCTCGAAGGCCACGGCAAGTACTGGACGACGTTCCTCACTGTGCGAAACCCGCTGCGCCAGTCGCACTTTGAAGAGGTCCTGTCGATTTTCGTGACCGAGGAGTGGCGGAAGATCCTGGCGATGAAGAAGTCGGCGCAGCCGAACGACTACCGCAAGTGCGTCGCGTTCTGGTTCTACACAGCGTGGGAGTTCTTCGCCGGCGACCACGCGCGCACTGCCTTCCGGAGCTGCAACATGTTCTTGGAGGACAAGTCGGCGTGGTGTTCAGCCGTCGAGGACATCGGCAACGGCGTTGTGTGACGGCCGCGTTTCGTGTGCACAGCGCCAACTGTATCGCTGTCGGTTCCGAAGGGCTGCGTTCCGAGCCACGGAGCGCTTTCTCGAATCACATGTTGCTTGTCGCATCGTTATAGCTCACTCTCCAGGGTGCCGATATCACATGCGCTCGTCGACGTCTCCATCGCCTGCACTAGCTGAGCCCAGAGGCATGTCCGATCCCGAGTCGGAGCTCGCGTCGTCGTCGCCGCTTTCATCGCCTTGCTCCTTCTCAGCGCCGTTCTCATCGTCCAGCGGCGGGAAGTACTCTTTCGCGAGCATCGCGAGCTTCCGACTCGCCCACTGCGCCTCGACATCCGTGGTCTTGACTTTGTTTGCTGCCACAAACGCGAGGTTCTCTGAAGACACCTTACCGAACGTGCGCGAGAACGCCAAATCGAGCGTCTTGAGCTCGTCGGCGGCGATGCTGTCGCTCGCATCGACGCCGACGATGAGTTTCTGTCCAAGGTAGAGCTTGCTCGAGTCTGGGAGCCCGTTCCACTTGAGCAGCTGCTCGGTGCTCGTGTGATACTTGAGCGACAGCGTCTTGAGCGTCTCGCCCGCACCGAGGATGTGGTGTTTCTTCGTCGCACTCAAGCCAATGCGGCTCTGCCAGTACCACAATCGCACGCTGCCGTCGGCAGACATGCTAACGAGTCGCTTGCGGTCAAACTGTAGATCGAGAACGCTCGCTGAGTGACCGTGCAGCGACTGGATGGGATGTCCCGTAGCAAAGTCCGTCACGCAGATCCCGCCGTCCTGCGCGCCGCTTACAATGCGCGTTGCGTCGAACTGCAAGCAGAGCACGGGCACGCGCTTGTGCACGTCACAGATGCGCAGCAGCTTGCGCTCATCCGCGGCGTCGAGGTTCCAGACGACGATCCGGCCGTTGCTGTCCCCACTCACGATCTCACTCGAGACCTGCTTGAGGCACGTGATCGGATGCACGTGGCCGTTGAAGAACTCGTCGCCGCGCCGCTCCGGCTCCAGACAGAACCGTTGCACTATCTTGCGGCGTGTGGTGCCGCTCGAGCTCGCGCCGATTTCCCACACTTTCACACGGTTGTCCGCACCACCGGTGGTGAACCAGTTTCTCGCGCTGTCGACGGTCACCGCCATAATGCTTCGCTCATGTGCGCCGATCACGCGCGCGACGACTGCAAGCGAGGCTGCGTCGAACACGAAGACGTCGCAGTCCGAGCAGCCACAGACGATCAGCTGCGAGTCGGCGACGACGCTGACTACGGCCGCATCGAACTCGAGCATCATTTTCACGAGCACGACTGCGAAGTCGCCTCCGGCCGCCCCGTCCTGGACCTCCCACACGCCAAGTGCTGCATCCATGCCGCCGGTATAGATGCGGTTGCCGACGTAGTACAGAGCCACGATCCGGGCTTGGTGGCCGGCAGGCGGACCCAAGTGTAATCTGTGCGGATCGCCGACCGCCTGTCCGAGACACGCTCCTGTGAGCAGATCGAAGAGCAGACCCGTCAACTCCGAGCTTGCGCAGCACGTCGGCACGCCGTGGCTCGCAGTGCCAACGACACATTTGAGCGCCTCATTTGTCGCACTGAAGCGGAAGCACCGCAGCTTGTGCCTCTCCATGATCTGGCGCATCAGGTCGCCCGTTTCCACGCTCAGTTCCTCCTCCAGGTCGCTGATCTCGTCGTCGGAGTTGCGGATGCGCACTTTAGCGTTCGCGATCTCCTTCGCAATGTGCGCTTCGCCCGCCTGGACGCTACCTATGAGCTTCGCGAGCTTCTTCTTGAAGTCTTCGATCTCGTACCGCGCACTCGTGCCGCTGATCACACTCGAGTCCACCTGGGAGGTTTCGCTCGCCATGGCGCGCTTCAGATCGACTTCGCCCTGCGCCAGCAGTGCCTTCTTCTCCGCGAGCAGCTTTTCGAGGCTCGAAACAAGCTTCTCTTCCTCTCCAATGTCGAGCTTGCGTTGGATGCGCTGCGTTCTCAGTCTCGGGACGATCGCTCCGACGCGCTCCAGAACAATCTTCGTTGACGTCTCGGCGCCAACACCGACAAGGCGCTTTTGTAGCGTCTCCAGCACCTGTCCGGCGATCGCAAGCTTGTTCGACAGAGCAAACTCCATGTCATCCGCTTGCCGACGGTGGAAGAGAACCATCTCTTTGTCCTCGAGTTTCGTGTACGCGCTTTGCAAGCCTCGAAAGCACGCGATCTGCCCGCGCTTGTCTCCAGCTGCCTCGAAACACAGCAAGGCGTGGTCATAGCTTTCGATTGCAAGCCTGAGAGAACGCAGGGTGAAGTGAACCTCGGCGATGAGCAGCGTGCTCGAACCTTCGTCTGCGCGGTTTCCGAGGCGCGCCGCCAGGAACGACGCGCGGTAGAGAAGCGCGAGAGCTCGCTCAAAGTTCTTCAGGAGCAAGTGTGCTCTCCCAAGCTTGTAGAGCAAATACCCAATCTGCGCTTGCGTCATGCTCTCAACCCACTGGGCGTTGTCCAAGACAAAGTCGTACAGCGCGCGCGCTCCGTCGTGGTCCTCGATATCCATTCTCGCGTCCGCCTCGAGTAGAAATGGGTAGTACATGGCATCGCGCTCGTCGATATGCTTGCGCTCGTCAGTTCTGCGCGAGATCAAGTCAGGCTGTCCTGCCTGCTGCTCCTTTGTCAGCACCATCATCTTGAGATGCTCATCTGCTGTGCGTAGCTGCTGCAGCAATTCCTGGCTATGAAGCATCAGCTCGTCGCGGTCCAGCGCTGCATTCACCAATCCGATGCTTCCGACTCCATACACGCCACCTCCAGACCCATCGGAACGACGCAACACCTCTCGGACGATCCGCAGCCAGTGACTGAACGCGACGCGGCAGCGGTGGTTCAGAAACCGCATCAATGTGGCTCTTACCTTTGCACGCATCGTGACCGCCGCGGCGCGGTTCTCTACGAAGGCTGAGAACGCACGATATAGAACTCCTTTGCGGAGACGGGCCAAGCTGGCCACTTTGACGCTATCAAACGTGCCGCTGCCGATCACATCGGCGACCGGATCCAGCTCGAACTTCTCGAGCGCCGCTCTGCGATTTTGCAGCCTCGCCAAGATCGCGTCCCGCTTCCTCTCGTCTCCACGCAGGTAGTTTTCGACCTGGATGATCTCACTCTTCGCATCCACGATGTAGAGCTGTTCGATGCCGATTTCATCTTCGAGCGCGAAGACCAGATCCTTCGTGTAGAACCGTTGCAAGCCGTTCTCGAGTACATCGGAGTCCATTTGTGACCCTCGGAACATCTTTGCGCGCTCGAGCTCAGCCTGCTTTTCGAGGATTCGGTCCTCAGCAGCGCGGATCAGAGCCACGAGGTCGATTCGCCGATCCTTGCCCCATTGGACGTTGTACTCGGCGTCTTTCAGTGTGCTGTTCAGCTCGGAGATGCGGAAGTGAAATTGACGTCGCCGCTCTTGAATCTGCTCGTCCTCACTCAAGTCGTCAAAGCGCTTCTTCGCCTCGTCTCGTAGGCCATGTCGAAGCCGGTGGGTTCTCGCGGACAATTTGTCACCAACTAAGGCTTCAACGGCACTGGGAACAGGAGTGTTCTTCGATCGCCAGACTTTCTCGTCGGCAAGTTGGTTGGAGGCAGACCTGGAGTCGAGGCTCGTAGCTCTCGGAAACATCACCTGCTGCTCTTGCTGCCGAACCTCGACGCAGTTCCCCTCGTGGTCTGCAAGAATATGCTGCAGGAACTCCTTCTTGCATGCAGCGCACTGCTTCAACCCCGAGCGTTGCTTACGGATCTCGTCGAGCTGCGCGAGTTTGTTCTTGGCAAAGTTCTTGTCGTCCGCGTTGTCATGCAGCGTCCTCGAGAGCCGCAGGACGCGGCTTTGCAGTGCATCGAGCTCGTCCTGCTTCTGGCGAACCGAGAGCTGTGTCGCGGAGATGCCCGCCCGTAGCTGTCGTACATTTCGCTCGACTTGGAACTGCTGGTCACATGCATGAACTGAGGCAGCTTGGCTGGCTTGCATGTCGACCACATCCAAGTGCAGATTCAGCGCTTCCTGTTTGGCGTCCCAGAGTTGCGGCAGCGACACGGACGACGAGAGCTGCACCGTGTGACTGGTTCGAGAGGACGATTGGTCTTCTTCTCTTGTGTGTGGGACCGAGATCGTGAGCGAAGATGAAGCCGCTTGCAGCGACAAAGGCGAGAAAGGGGGTGACGGCTTGTGTAACAGCGGTAATCGCGCAGGCAACGCGCCAGAGTCGAGTGCTGCGTCCGCCTCGGTCGCCCACCTTTCGCCTGCCACGAGCGTCTGCGCAGCGAGTCGGCGGTTGTCCACACGCCGCCGCAGCTCCTTTGCGCGCCATACGGACGCAGCAGTCGGCGGCGCACGCGTCTCCCGCTTTCGCTGCTGCTGCTGCTGCTGCTTCGCTGGTGGTGGTGGCATTTCCGCACTCGGAAGTTGTGCCGTGATCGCGTGCCGTCGCATCCGTTTCCGAGTGGGAGGCGCGTCAACTCGTTACTGCCGTTAGATATCGTCGCCCAGGCAATTGGCAACTCCTTGTCGCGCTCCAGGTAGTGCACCCAGGCATGTCGTGGCGGCTCGCAACACAAAGGTGCAGGCGTGCATCTGAAGGCGAAGGAGCACCTGAACGGGATGTCCTTGTCGGCGCACAGAGCCATTTTGTGTGTTGACGCGATGAGGCGAGGGGATTTGAAAACCGGTATATGGTGCAAAATAATTTTATTTAAATAAAGTAATTTTGCACCAAATTGATTTGAAACCCGATATTTGATGCAAAATAACTTTTTAAATTAAAATTCCACTAAATACCGGTTTTTACACCCAGTCTCTGAGTCAACCAGGCCAAACGCGTTTTGACCCCAAAAACAAAGATCATCAATACTGCGGCAAATGAGACAAATACTTGTGTGCATATGCACCGACACGACACACGAAAAACGATGTTGTTTGCAACCTCGGGTGTGGAGTCTGCTTGACGTTATTCAAATTTATCCGAAAGTGTTAAAAAGTGGCTGGCCTTAAATTACGTGTTTGAAGGCAGCATGTGCAGCGAGTGACTGTACTACGAACAACTGACACTGCCGAACACTCACACAAATGTAACGAGTCACAGACGAGCCCAGCCATGCTGTCGAAGTCGGTCAGTGTCAAGTGTAGAGAGTTTTGTGATCGACCTCTTCTGTACCGACCACATATATTTCCGACAATATACTGATTTGTCTGGTTAATAAGTTCAATATTACAGGAAATCTTGACAAAACGACGTAAAAAAGACAATAATGTAAAGGGCTATCTAACCATGCGCTTTGGCAGTCTTGAAACGTGCTCGTCTTGATTTTAGTTTTTCACATTTCTGCATTTTACTCAAAATTCGGCCTGGTTGACTCAGAGACTGGGTGTTAAATCCCTATTTTTCAGTAAAACCCGAGATAGTGAGGACCACCTCTCGTGTCTCTTTTTTTGAAAATATCCTCTATGAAACAATATATTAAAACTAATTATTACTGTATTTCCCGGATTAGAACTGACCACTTGAGATCATGATTCATTGCCATAAAAATACGACCATAGAACTTGCATGAGCAAATACCGTTCAGATTGTTTTTTGGTGATCGTGCAATTTCGGTACAAACTGCCTTTTATAGCAAATGCACTGCTTAGTTGAATAAAGTACATTTTTACTTTTTATTAGAATAGGTAGTTTTCTGTCAAAGAAGAGCCAAACGAAGTGGTCCGTTCTATTCCGGGAAATACAGTAGATTCTATTTCGCTGATCATGCAATTTGGGAGGCGTTGTTATCGACTTCTCGATTACCATCAAATTTTCAAGCTGGATATAATGTTTTGGGAGGAATTAATATCTTGATTTTCCGAAATCACAACTAAATCCGAAGGGTCCCGACTATCTTGGGTTTTACAGTATTTAACACTGACTTTCTGACTCAAGCAGACGGGATCTGGTTGGTGCTCACTGAAACATGAAATCCGCTAGAGCGAATCGAACTGCAGGAGCAACATCACTCAATAGCCCTGCGTCTTGCGGATTTAGTGTTATCTTGTTGACCACATTTAGACTTGTGCAGGCCAAGTTATCGTGAATCACGTTCAGACATCTCCATGTTTTTCGCCTCTCCGGATAGCAAAATGACATGCCTCCACCGTAAAAAAATTCGGTCGTATGTCTGTAAATCGAGGTTTATTTGGATTGTCGGCTTAAATTACGACATGAACGTCGTTAAATTCGCCGGTCGAACTGTCGCGAATGGCCTCGATGTACCTTAGATTATCACTACTGTATAGCATAAATGCTCAGTTTGTCCGAGTTGGACTTCGTCTAGCGGCGTGTGGTGGCGGTGCTGCTTTTGCTCAGCGGCGCGGTATGGTGTATGTGCCTCACGAAACGTGCGTCCAGCGTGGTGAGTCGTTGTGTGTTCTAAACGTTTGTTGGAGCGACGCGGTGGGTGTCGTCCGGATTGGACAGCGCCGACCGGGTTCATGGACGCGAACCTATCAGTCAGTAGTGCGTTCTGATCACGCAGTACAACATGAACTCATTCATCGTGCGCGTGTACCTAGAACTTGCTCGCGTGCTGCAAGGTCCACGCATTGAAGTTGTTATCTCTTGCGATATCTTGTTGATCGCTTTTGAGCGAGCGTCAATTTTGGAGGCGGAGCATTTTTACCCGCAAATGTTGAATAATCACAGGTTATATGCCATTTAAACAGAAATTAGAGGAAATATTTTTTTCGACACGCACACAAGAGGGTCTGGAGAGCCACGTCAAAGCGCACAACACGGTCTCGTTGAACCCTACAGTTACGCTACCTTTATGAACCACATCACAAGATGTAGCTCTATCGATACATACAAACATTGCAGGAAAATTCGCTGTAGCAGATTTCACGTTTTCGAGTTGATCTACCTGAATCGGCTATTTTCCGTCTACTTGAGTCAAAAAGTCACTGTTCAATTAAAAAAAGAAAAATCTGCACTCAATCTCGAGTTGGGGGACAGTATGTTCCACATGGTTCGGTACTCGGTTTGGAAGTCTCGAACAAGTGAGATCCCTCGGGTTCTGACCATGTTCTCCCAGTTTGAGGTGACAGCAGGGTCAGTTAGATTGAGAGATCCATTTAATCATCAATCTCTGAAAGAAGGGATCCATTTTTTGGCGGTGATTTTTATGCTGTCTTTAAGAACGCCACCAGTCTATGCTTTCATCAAAGCAAAAAAATGCAATCGAAGGAACATGTCATATTGAGACTTCACACACGAGTCGGTCTCAATCAAAGAATTTACCAGTCCAGGCGGACACCTTCAAATGTTTTGCTATTATTCAGATAATGAACTATACGGTTTGTCAAATTTGTTATCATATTCATGCAGCCTCTATAGTCTTGAATAAAATATAAAACATATTTTCTTCCCTAAAATCGTGTATCTGGGCATCGACCACATCACGCATCACAGGTGAAGAAGAAATTGCGAGCGAGTGGGGTGTCGATGGAGCGGGATATCTCCAAGATCACACCGATCTAGCAATCGAAACTTTGGTGAGGTTCGTCAAACACATCTATGAACATGCCCTGCAAGTTGGACCTTAATTGACAAAGGACAGGCGAAGTTAGCGTTTTCGACCGCATACTGGAGGGTTCACTTCTTACAGATAATGATGGTTAATATGATCTCTTCGTGTATCAAAATAAGTTTGTTATGCATGCATCTCCGTGCTGGCATGTAAGCCAGCCCAGAAATGCCTGCCGCTAACAACTTCCTCATTCTTTGGCTTTGGAAGCCTCGCTTCCCAAATATCACAGATTACCCTGACCTTCGTCTCCCTGGCGATGGCAATGACCAAACCTGTAACCCTATCACTAGTCCATAAATACATACAGATAGCTCAACTAAATCTCGTTCCCCGAAGACACTGCAATAATTCTGCCTCGGAGGCAGCGCTCGCTGCAGCGTCACGTCCGAAGAACAGGACCCAGCAGACAGGAGCACCAAGAGCGACGCCGAGAGCTTCGAATCAACGCCCCACGGAGTCGGGCACAACCCCCTACAGTGCGCCCCCGCTTTACGTAGTGTCGACAGGGGAGTCTTGAGCAGTGTTGCTGCCGTGCTGACCTGAATGCCTTTTACGTGGATGTAGCGCGCGCCAGTGCGACGATAACCAAAGTACACGCTGGTCGTGTTGAGAAGTGTACGATGCTGGTTCGATAGTATGACCGGTTAAGCCGGTTGCCGTACCGGTAATGTCGGCTGTACCAAGTTTTGTGGCCGTCCCGGTTCTAGTACAGGTTGTTGAACTCGAACCCACGTTGTCGCGTACCGGCGAGATTGCTGTGGCAGGCGCAAGAGTTTGGGTGATAGATGGCACGGCTGACGCGGCGACCGTGGTGCCAACGAAAGCCGATGACATGGTCCGAGTCGCGCATATAGTAAAGGATGGTGGGTGCTTGAGGTGGCGCACAGATGTTGGTGCGGCGGCCATATCGACCGCGGCGCCGACACGCACTGCGGGCACAGGCGTCATTGCTCGGAACTGCAGAGCGGGCTGGACAGGCTATTCAGGGGGTGGCGCCGACGCGTACAGAAGACACGCGGGCCACCCTGGCAGCAACACCTGCAGGCGGAGTGTGTCGCCTTGCGGCACGACGTGCGTGAGGGGCGCGGGTGGTGCGGCGGACAATCGGGGAGCGGACATGCGCTCTTGAGTGGACTTGCGGCCGACGGACAGCTTTCGGGCAGCAGCGGTGAGCTTGCGGGCGAAGACGGGCGTGCACTTGGCGGCGACCTTGCGCGCTTGAGCGGGTTTGCGAGTGGCGTCGCGGTCATGACG
>SMMQ01003314.1:65188-87720 GCA_008271595.1 [Pythium] brassicae (nom. inval.) | reverse complement strand
GAAGGTGCGGCAAGTGGAGTTCATCGACGCGATCCCGAAGAGTCCGACCGGGAAGATCCTGCGCCGCCAGCTGCAGGAGATCGAGAACAACAAGTTCGCGTCGTAGGAAGTCGCGTCGTCATCGTCGTCGTCGTCGTCGTCGTCGTCGTTGTCGGGAGCAACACGGAGACTCTGTGGGGTCTTCACGGCTCAGTGTGAGTGAGGCCAGTTGTGTTCGATCCCAGCTGGCGCGTTCATCGTTAGCTATGCGTTCGTCCCGTGTTCGCCTCGCAAACAGATCGCTGGCATGGCCGGGAGGCACTCACCTCCTCCTCCACCAGAAGATTTGGTCACTCGCTGAAGATGACGAGCTTTACGATAGCCGCTGCGGTCGTGGCCACCATCGCCAGCTCGGGACTGTGACGTACCAGACACATCGGCACCCCGCAGGCGCAGTGAGGTGGACTGGGGAATTCCATCGTCGAAAGATCCTGGGGATACGTACAGCGCGACTCAGTCGACTGTGTTCACACTGAGCTGGAGCAGATGCAAACCGCCCTTCGCCGGCTTCTGGGTCGCAACAGTAGTGGCCGTATCGTACCCCCTGCCCCCTGTACTACTTGGTTGTGCAACGTCGACCTTGAGTCGCAGTAAGGCGCGCTTTTGAGGTCGCAGAGCCTTCACGTCTGCTCCGACGTATCGGGTACACTCTACGAACTTCGGAGGACTCGAAAGGGCAAGCAATGGACGAAAGCTCAGAAGTGTAGCGGCGGCGTTCTTTCTCTCGATGTGAATGACTCTTTCCTTGGCGAGACTGCCTCCCGGCCTTCTCTCCCAAAGCTTCGCAAAGCAGGCGGTCTCTTGCTGGACACTATCGGTCTCAGCACTCAACGCAAGATCCCTCGCTTCTATTTGAATCGCCGCATTCGAGCTCCACTTCCTCGTCTCGCTAGGTCTCTCTCACTCTCGATGCCAACCAACAACAACACATGAGCTTAGCCGTCCTTCTTCGCCTTAGCCGATCCGGCGGGACCGTAGCCATGCTGAGCCGATTGCTGCTTCCAGCGAGCGGCTCGACGGACTTCAGCTCGTCGTCGATGCAGCGAAACAGATCGGATCCAGAAAGGGCTCCTCCGAGATGACCAGCAACACCAACGTAGCGACACGACCGCCGAGCCCGCACCTCTGGCAAAAGACAACGAACGTAGTCGTCCTCTCGAGAGACGTCGGACTGACCTGCAAGCCGACTCGCTCGCTCGCTCGCTTCCACCTCTGCGTCGTGAGTCCAGACCGGTCTGCAGACCAGCAACACGCGCATCGGAGCTGGGAGGTTGATGTCACGCACAGGCATGGAGACAAGCAAGCAAGTGAACGAGCGAGTGAGTTCACGCTTCGGTGATCTGACTGCTCCTCGCTCGTTCACGCACCCTCGGGAGGCTCTGACTCTCTCTCGCTTCCTCCTTGGCTGGATGCGCGCCACCCGAGTCTGCAACACACGCAGCACCGACATCCTCGACGTCCGGCGAGAAGAACAACAAGGTCTCTCGCTGCATTGTCTTCAATGTTGCTGTGCCGCACCCATCTTCTCGCGTCTGTGTGTGCGGTCGTTTGTTCTCGAGAGAGAGAGGCATAGAAAGAGGAAGCAGCGCAGCGTGCACTCGAGGTCGAGGCTGCAGCTTCGATGGCCACGAAGGCGCTCAGGAGCCCGAGAGTTGCTCCGGAGCAGTGACTGGAGTGGCGGCGCAGGTTCGATAGTGGAGTGTCAGTAGCAGCACAGGTGTGTGTTTGTATCGCAACTGGCGACGAGAGCTCGAAGAGGCGTCTGCTCGCTTCAACTTGAGCACGCGGTGCTCCACCACGTACTTCGACTGTCGCCTGAGCGCCAGCATGGTGCTCAAGGAAAGCGGTGGTGCTCGCAGTCGAGTCGGACGTGCATGGCGTGGTTTTCTTCGGTCGGAGAGTGCTCTGCGCTCGTGGACTCGCCTCTTGCACATGCGACTCGAATCGCCAGAAGACAAGCAATGGGAGAAGAGCATGCACGCTTCAGCGCGCGAGTCCCAAATCGCGGAAACTTCGCGCCTGTGCAGGTTGGTCGCCGCACGCTCGGTTTAGCGTCTACGCTCTGTCGCGTCTCTGACAGGCGTCTGCAGTCGCTTGAACACTCACCCTGGCTAGCAGGCAGGGAGGCAGTGTGCACGAACGTCCAGGTTTGGATCGAGGAGACATCGCGATCAAAATCGAGTGCTGCGCGGCATGCTTTTGAGAGGAGGTTCGCAGCGATTTCGCACATCCGGTAAACAACCACTGCGCATTTTAATGCAGTTTAAAACCGAAATTGAAGGTTGAAGTTGTTTAGTTCTGTCTTGGAAATTATATAAGGGAATCCATGTCATGTGCATGTATTGAAAATCCCCCGCGTTAAAAAAAGACAAAAAGCAATGGTGCAAGCACGGCAATTATCGCGCTACACTCGTCGCACATCACGCGACCAGCAGCAGCAGGCAGTGCAAACACCATACACGCGCACACATGACTTCCGGACCGTGTTGCACGACTCCTTCATGCCCTGCTTTAGACCAACGATAATGGAGACCCAGAGTTAAATACTCTCCCTTGAAAACCAAAAGTTCCCTTTTCGTTTTTATTCGAACCTGGAGTTTCGTTTTTTTTTTATTGGAAGGAAAACGGCAGAAGGAAAACCGCGGATGACCCAAAACGGCGCCAAGTTGCGCGCGCATTGCGCAGCAGCTCTGCGGGCTCCGGACGTCTCGCGTCGCGCTCGGTCGCTCGCTCACTGGACCCCGCCGCTCGCCCTCGGCGAGCGTGTTGAGCGGCACTCGCCATTTGCGCCGCTCGCGCGCACGCAGTACTCGAGCTCCTCGCAGCTCCCGCCGCCCGTCCCGTCCCCCTGCTTTCGCCATGGCCGCCGTCGTCGGTGGCAGCAGCAACAGCAGCAGCCTCAGCGGCAGCGGCAGCGGCGCCAGCAGCAACGGCGGGTTCCCGCTGCGCACGAACTTCTTCCGCTCCCTGCCGCTCGGCAAGGAGCAGAGCGAGGCGCTGTACACGCTCGCCAAGCAGAACGCCACCGCGTGCCTGAACCAGTCGTTCAACGACCAGTGGCGGTACGTGCCCCCGGAGAAGGACGGCACGCAGATCCGTAAGGACACGAGCAACATGGCTGCGAGCTTCCGCCTCGTGCGCGCGGCCACAGTGCTGCGGTGCCAGGAGCACGAGGTGAACCAAGTGATCTCGAACACGAGCACCGAGAGCTGGCGCGAGTTCATGCGCAAGTGCTTTGGCAAGTACTACGTCGACACGATCATCCTGCACGCGGTCGCGAACCCGCCGCTGTCGACGACGCAGCGCCGCCATCCTGACAAGCGCGACGGGGGCGAGCACCAGCGCCAGCAGCGCCAGCACACGCCGCGCGCCGGCGCCGACACCGCGGGGTCCGGGCGCCAGAGCCACTGGCTGAAGGGCGGCATCGCGGCCGCCGACGACAGCAGCCGGGCGGCGGGCTCGTTCCAGAGCGACGTGGACGACGCGGCGTTCGCCCACGACGGGGACGACTTGGAGACCGGGAGCACGACAGGCACGACGAACCAGGACGAGGAGAGCGCGGCGACGCGCTGCGAGCAGGCAGACGAGTTCGTGACGGCCAAGTGGGGCGTCTTCGACACGGGGCTCACGGGCAAGCGCGACCTGTGCCTCGTCGACTACCTCTCGCTTGCGTTCATCCCGAACACGGACAAGACGGAGCAGGTGCACCTCTGGTGCTTCACGTCCGCGGACGGCGACAGCGTCGGGTGCATGGAGCTCAAGGACACGCACAACGTGGCGCGCTCGAGGCTCACAAAGCTCGGCGTGTTCTGGCGCAAGCTCTCGGAGGAGGAGACCGAGGTGATCATCTGCGGGAGCTTCCCGTCCAAGCACTCGCACGCCGTGAGCTCGCTCCTGCTCGCGAGCCTCGGCCGGCTGCAGGGCATCATCGAGGACTTGCGCCTGAGCAGCCAGCTCTACATCCACCGCTCGACCTGGGTCAAGGACAAGGAGCGCGCGAGCTGCCACCTCTGCATGCGCAACTTCCACGCGCTGCGGCGCAAGCATCATTGCCGCAAGTGCGGCGAAGTCATCTGCTCGGACTGCTCGACGCTCGAGACGATCGACTTGCCAGCGATCGGCTACTCCAAGCTGCGCCTGTGCAAGGTCTGCGGCATCCGCGCGCGCTCGACGCCGCTCAAGCGCCTCGACAAGTCCAACGTCTTTGACCGCCTCGTGCGCGCGCGCAGTCTGAGCAACATCCACGCCGGCTCGCCGTTCTCGCGAGCGTCCTACGCCGAGGCCAAGCACGACGCAGCGGCGGCCGGCGGCCACGAAGGCAGCCACAGCGGCTCGCTCGACGGCATGTTCATGACGCCGCTGCACGGGAACCAGGCGCTCGTGGGCCTCGACGCGCGCACGCACAGCTCGTCCGGCTACTCATCGTCAGCGTCCAACCACAACAACGACCCGGACGACGCGTTCGACGAGCTCGCAGACTCGATGCACACGCACGGCGGCGGCAGCAGCAGCTGCAGCTCCGTGGTGGCGCCGGCGGCGATCCACCCGATCTCGCGCTCGACGCACCCAGAGGACTTTGACGACTTTATCGGCGGCCGCAGCCTCAAGACGCAGCTCACAGCGATGGAGCAGAAGAAGCAGAAGGCCGGCAGCAACAGCAACATGTTCGACCTGCTCTGCGAGCTCGCGTGCCAGACGCTCAACTGCCCGATCGCGTCCGTGTGCATCGTCGACAGCGAGGGCACGTTCGTGCGCTCGGCCGCGGGCCTCGACGCGAACGCCGGGCTCGACGACGAGCTCGCGCTCTTCATCGACAAGGTCATGGGCTCGACGCCCGCCATCGTGCTCGACGCGAACGTGGACAAGCAGGCGCAGCAGGTGTTCGCGCGGCGCGGCGCGGCGCCCGAGATCCGCTTCTTCGCGGGCTGCCCGATCTACTCGCGCACGAACAAGAAGCTCGGCTACGTGTGCGTCGCGGACCTGACGAAGCGCGACACGATCGGTGCGAGCTGCGCGTTCACGATGGAGCGCCTCGCGACGCTCGCAGTCACGACGATGGAGCGCAACATCAACGCCAAGAAGCAGCAGCTCGAGCGCGAGCTGAGACAGCAGCAGCAGCAGCAACAGCAGCAGCAGCAACAACAGCAACACACGAGCCACTCGGCCGCGCTCTTCGACCGGCAGGGGAGCAACACCGCGGTGCACGCGGGCCGCAGCGACACGAGCAACGCCGCGCTCGTGGGGCGCGTGTACGAAGTGTTCGACGAGACGCCGCCGGTGCCGATGTACGCGACGCCGACGTCGCTGCCGTCGTCGTCCTCCGCCTCGTCGTCGTCGTCCTCCGCCTCGTCGTCGTCGTCGTCCTCCTCCGCCTCGTCGTCGTCGTCGTCATCGTCGTCCTCGACGTCAGGCGCAGCGGCAGGCGGCGCGCACGGCGGCAACGCGCACCACCCGCACGCCGGTGCGCCGCGCTATGGGGACTACTCGGCCGGGTACTACGAGGCGCAGGAGCGCATGAAGAAGCTGCTGCTCAAGTCGTACCACACGCAGCAGCAGCTCGCGTCCGGGTCGTCGCCCACGACGCAGGCCATGTCGCCGCCGCTGCCGACGTCGGCGTCCAGTCATTATTAGTCACCTCGTGTCCGTCGTTGGAGGTGGCGTGGGTGGGTGGGTATCGTCCGGTCTGACCCCAATCGCCTCGTGCTCGCCCTCGTGTGTATCGCCACCGCAGAAGAGCGGATCCGATCCGTCAATGTCCACCCGCCATCCGTTGTCGTTTGCTGTTGTCTGCTCCCCCTCCTTCCTCCCCTTCCTCTTCTCCACACATCATAGCGCAGAGCCCACAGACGCGACGACGACGACGACGAGAACACAACGAGTCGAGGGTCATTCGCACACACACGGTCGCTCGCTCGCTCTCACACGCACGCGCTACTCGTCGGTTACGCAGCCCTCGGACGCCGACTTGACGCTCTTGATGTACTTGTACAGCGTGCCGCGCGTGGCTTTGAGCGGCGGCGCCCGCCAGGCCGCCCGGCGCGCCGCGAGCTCCTGCGCGCTCACGTCGAGGAAGTCGATGCGGTTCTTCTCGGCGTCCACCGTGATCCGGTCACCGTCCTGCACGAGTGCGATCGGCCCGCCGACCTGCGCCTCCGGCGTGATGTGCCCAATGATGAAGCCGTGCGAGCCGCCCGAGAAGCGCCCATCCGTCAGCATCGCCACGTCCTTGCCGAGCCCCGCGCCCATGATCGCCGACGTCGGGGTCACTGCCAACACAATCCATGTATACACCAACAGCAACGTCAGCGACGCCACGCCGCAACACACACAACCCAAACAACGCCCGACACACGTACGCATCTCCGGCATGCCCGGGCCGCCCTTCGGGCCCTCGTATCGGATGATCACGACGCTGCCCTTCGTGATCTCGCCGCGCTCGAGCGCCGCGAGCATGTCCTCTTCACAGTCGTACACCTTGGCCGCGCCCGTGAACACGAGCCCCTCTTTGCCCGTGATCTTGGCGACCGAGCCCTCCGGTGCGAGGTCGCCCTTGAGGATCCGGATGTGGCCGCTCGCCTTGAGCGGCCGCTCGACCGCGTGGATGATTTTGTGGCCGTCCGAGAGGTCCGGCACGTCGCGCACGTTCTCGCCGAGCATCTTGCCTGTGACCGTGAGGCAGTCGCCCTCAATCAGCCCCTTGTTCAGCAGGTACTTGAGCACCGCGGGCGTGCCGCCGACGCGGTGGATATCCTCCATCACGTACTCGCCGCTCGGCTTGAGGTCCGCGAGGAATGGCACGCGCTCGCTCACGGCCTCAAAGTCGTCGATCGTGAGCGGGATGCCCGCGGCGCGCGCGATCGCGATCAGGTGCAGCACCGCGTTCGTGGACCCGCCGAGCGCCATGACGATCGTCATCGCGTTGTTGAACGCCTCGCGCGTCAGAATGTCGAGCGGCTTGATGTCCCGCTCGAGCAGCAGCTTGATGGCTTCGCCCGCGCTGAGGCACTCGGCGCGCTTGTCCGGCGAGTTCGCCGGGAAGCTCGACGAGAACGGCAGGCTGAGCCCGAGCGTCTCGATCGCGGTCGCCATCGTGTTGGCCGTGTACATGCCACCGCACGCGCCCGGGCCCGGGCACGCGTTGCGGATGATGTCCGCGCGCTCGTCCTCCGTGATCCGGTTCGCAATGAACTCGCCGTACGCCTGGAAGGCCGACACGATGTCGAGCTGCTTGCCGCTCTTCGAGCAGCCGGCGCGGATCGTGCCGCCGTACACCATGAGCGACGGGCGGTTCACGCGCGCCATCGCGATCACGCAGCCGGGCATGTTCTTGTCGCAGCCCGGGATGCAGATGTTCGCGTCGTACCACTGGCCGCCCATGACGGTCTCGATCGAGTCGGCGATGAGGTCCCGCGACTGGAGGCTGTAGCTCATGCCTTCGGTGCCCATGCTGATGCCGTCGCTCACGCCGATCGTGTTGAAGCGCATGGCGACGAGCCCGGCGTCCTGCACGCCCTGCTTCACGTCCGCGGCGAGGTCGAGCAGGTGCATGTTGCACGGGTTGCCCTCCCACCACATGCTCGCGATGCCCACCTGCGCCTTGCTCATATCGGCCTCGCTCAGGCCCGTGGCGTAGAGCATGGCCTGCGACGCGCCCTGCGCCTTGGGCTGCGTGATGCGCGCGCTCACGCGGTTGATCGTCACGGGCTTGCGCTCGTCGCCAGCAGAGGCGCTGAACGCGCGGCTGGCGCTCCGAGCGGAGCTGTTGGCGGCGGCCGCGGCGCGTCGGGCGGCGGCGGAGCGCAGCGTCGAGCGAAGCATCATCGCAGCTGGAGGCTCTTCGTTTGGCTCGTTGGCTCGGGGGCTCGGGGGCTCGTAGGCGGCGGGCGGGCGGGCAACGTGCGGCGGCGGCAGCGAATCGCGGAATGGGACACAAAAGATCTGTCCTCGTTTTTGGCGCTTGGAGGTGGTGGCATACAAACTCCAAGTGCAGTGGCATCACGCGTTTTCTGGTGGTGTTGAAACGTGTTTGGCCAATCGGTCGCACTTACACGAAAGGAGACAATAGATGAATTCTGTCGCGTTAGACACTACATAAAATATAGCCAATGAGAATCATTTAGAGAACTTGAGGCTAGCGTTACATTTATCCAGCAACAGTCTATTTCCAGCTTCAACTCCAGTGCACTTCCAACGACCACAACAACTGCAGCTTCGCTTGCCGAACACGCGATGGACGCTGGTGTCCTCTTCGAAGAGGAAGAGTACGACCTGACGGCTGTCGAAGCCCAGCTTGCGCAGATGCAACGGCAACGACAGAGTCGTCGCGCGCGAGCGCAAGCCATAGCGGAACCAACCAGGTCCGCTCAAGGAGCAACTGCTGCTGTCGCGCCTTCCCCGACGCGCAAGTGCGCAGACTTCATCACTCACATGGGTTTAAGCGAAGCCGGACTCTCGTCAGGGACCGAAAGCGACGTTGGCAGCGAATCGGCGAGCACGGACTCGTCTGCTGATTCCCCGACGACAACGACAAGCATACGTCAATGTGAGCGAAGCTCAAAGCGGCGAACATCAACAACCAGGACGATCAAGCCCCAACGAAAGGTGACGGACAGTCTCGACTTGTCCATGTCAACCGCAGAGTTTCTGCCTGTCGCTTCGAGAGAGACGAAGGCCAAGACGCTGAGAGCTTCGCCCTCCATCTTAGCCCCGCGCTGCCTGGTTCAAGGACGCGAGAATGCAGAGCACCAGAAGCAAAGCAACGACCTCGACACTCTGCGCGAACCAACAAAACCGGCTCTGAGGAAGACAGAGACGCAAATTCCATCTGCAACTGACGCGAGGACAGCGGTGGAGGTGGAAACATCCAATGTCGATTGGGCATCCAGTGTCCGACTCCAGGACGTCCTTCACACAACATCCTCGAAAGTTCGGAGGGCTCCCCATGCCAACGAGGATACTGGCAGAAACGTAGACTCGTGGACGGGAAGTCTGGTTCGCCATCGCCTGCAACTCGAAGAAGCCCGCTCTACGAAAAATGAGGCAGGTGCTTCAACTATCGACGCCGCTGCTGTGCCTACAGTGATGAACGACACGACATCGCAACGCCGGGTAGCGTCCAGTTCGCAGATGCACAAAGGTCTTGAACGTCACGAAGAGAGTCGAATGCTGACAACAGGCGACAGCGCAGCCGACATCGTCCAGACTCCAGCGGCTGCCGTGATGTTCACTGCTCGCGGCCACGACTCAAGCACCACGCCACCAGTTCACGCAGAGAAGCAGCCCCCGCGTCTCCTCTCCGGAGCTGGCGCGAAGCTAAGCAGGTTCGCCTCGTCCCTCAAACCTCCTGAGCGGTTTATTGTGAAGCGCAGTGCACAAGCGGCAGCGCTTGCACCTTCCACGCTCCGCACCACCACTGGGGACACGAAGACGAAAGTGACTGCAACGACGCCATCAGGTGCTGTACAAACCAGTGGCGACACGCACGCGATCCACGAGCAGCAGATCGGCTCAACTCGTAGCGAAGGACTCGATAAGAGCAGCGGTCGACTCTGTGCTCTCGAACCAGAGATCGACAGCTGCGACGACGACGACGAGACAGGCGACGGCGTCCTGTCAGCAGAGGAGGAGCGGCTCCGGCAGTCACTGGAAAAGCTCGACAGTCGCTTAACGAAGCTGGCGACAGCGAGCCATGCCACGCGCAACGACAAACTGCGCGAGGCTCAGAGCGCTGTGCATGCTGCCAGCGGCTCGAACAAGACGGCTGAGAGCAAAATGGAGGCGACTTCGCCTTCAGACTCGGCCGACGACAGTTTCGTGGCGGCTGCAGCGTACGGCGGCGGAACGCACTGCAAGCGCGGGCAACTAACGCCAGCAGCCGAGCGCTCGTCCTGCGCGCGGCGAGCGGAGATGTCGAGCGGGATGCATAAGCTGCGGGTGCGAACGGGCGGCGTGACGGCACAGGAGAGCAGCCACACCGCGCTCGACAAGGACAGCAAGCACAAGGTCGTGGTGAAGAAAAACCTCGCGCACCTGCTGTTCTAGTACGGCTGACAGACTCAGACACATGTGATCGCACTCTCGTTTCACTGCATCCGGCCTCCCGAGTGTTGTGCGCTCACGGTGCGGCCAGCTGCCCACAGTCGACGATCTCGACCTCGTTATGCGGCAGCGGCTTGTTGTTCTTCGTCCGGTTCACCTCGACGCTCTGCATCCGGTCCACGACGTCGAGTCCGTCAACGACTTCGCCAAACACCACGTGCTTGCCGTCCAGGTTCGTGAGGTCGGCCTTCATCGTGATGAAGAACTGCACACAGTTGAGAGCGCTTAGTCGCAGGACGTGCAGGAACAAGCACCAACTATATCTATATTTCTCTCGCACCTGGGAGCTGTTGCGGTTCTTGCCGTTGTTCGCCATCGACAGCAGCCCGACATCGTTGTGCGGAAGGAACTTCTCGTCTTTGAACTTCCCCCACAGATCGCCGTGCGGCGGCCCGCCGTAGATGCTCACGCCCCCAGTGCCGTCCCCGACCGTAAAGTCTTCGTCATCCGACACACAACCACAAGATAACCGGTAAACCGGTGACACCGCTGTTCCCATCCACAGTCCCAAGGCCCGTCGGCAACGCACCTCCGCCTTGGACGACAAAGTCCTTGATGACTCGGTGGAACTTGGAGCCCTTGAAGTGCAGCGGCACGGACGAGAGCGGCCCCACGCCCTGTGCGACACGAACGCACCGCCCATAACCCAGTCAGCTCAGCCTCCCGACAGCTGCCAGCAACACGCAAAGTTGTAACGCTGTCCGCACCTTCTCGCCAGTACACAAGCAGCGAAAGTTCTCCGCGGCGAGCGGCACGTCGTCGTCCAGCAGCCGCATGACGATCCGCCCAGCGGGCACCCCGCCAATCGCAATGTCCATGAACACAGTTGGGTGGCGCGCGGTCGTGATGAGCGTCCGCTTGCGGGACGCCAGCGTTGTCTGCGCGTTCGTGACATACTTGGTGTGCAGCTTCGCGAACAGCTCTTCCTCGCGTCCTCGGAACGCCTCGAGCGTGCGCTCGACCTCGCCCAGCTTGCTCGGGTTGTGCGCCGCGTAAAAGTCCACGAGGCGCCGTTTGAACGCCTGCTGCTTCTCCTGCGCGTCTGCCAAGCGCAACGACGGTAGTGGGGCGCTCTCAGTAAGCGGAGCGCCCCCCCCCTCCCCTGCACAGTCCACAGCCATTCACCAGACCCACCTGTGTCCGCGAATACGTCGCCGGGCAACTCCGAGCGCAGCGCCTTGGCCGCTGCCCAGCGCTCGTGCGAGGCGCCACGAAACGAGCTGGCGAGCGGTTCCTTCTCGCTGCTGCTGCGGCTCGCGTTTCCTGCACTGACGCCCATCGCGTAACCCTGGCGCTGCAGCTTGAGCGCGAGGCTCTCGTCTGCCACTGCACTAGGGCTTGCAGCCGCGTCCTCGGGGGGCGTGGTAGGTGAGCGCAGCGCCTCGCGCTGCTGCTGCCATGAGTGGCGAGAGCGCGCGCGGAACGGCAGCTCGGCGCGCGGCGCGAACTCGGCGGCGGCGAGCGCGCTACTGGCGTTCGCGGCGCGCTGGCGCTCATTTGCCTGCAGCGCCAGCTGTTCGAGTTCCGGGAGCACCGGGTCCGAGCGCAACGCCTTGGCTTCAGCCCAGCGCTCGTGCGAGCGGCGGCGAAAGGCGGCGGCCAGCGCCACGCTCTGCGGTGTGCTCGAGACGATGTGTCCAGTCGTGGGGTTAGGATCAGCGCTGTCGAAAGCGGACGTGGCGGTGGCGCCGGCGTCGTCCCACTCAAAGAAGCGCACGGGCGGGGCGCGCACGCCGCTGGCAGCAGGAGCAGCCTTCGTTGTCATTGTTGTCTTTTTTATCTCAAGCGTGCTCCCGTAGATCAAGACTATATGCGTAATATCCAGAACTTGGATATATTTTGGAAATCGATAGAATAATCTGCCTATAAAGCGAATTTTAAATTCGAGGTGTGAAATAAAGAAGGGATAAAGTCATACAATTGCCAAGTCAAGCGTCTCGCTCTGCTGCTGGCCATTGATTCATGCTTGAGCGGGTCTTGTGTGCCGCCGCGCTGCCATTCGCCCCATTTCCTCATTTCCTCGAGTCAAAATGGTGTTTGAGAAGCCCGTCGTTGTCGACTGCCGCGGCCACCTGCTCGGCCGTCTGGCCTCGCTCGTCGCCAAGGAGCTCCTGCAGGGCCAGCACGTCGTGGCTGTCCGTTGCGAGCAGCTCGAGATCTCCGGCTCGCGTACGTCTCCATACAATTGATAGGTTGATCACGCTCAGCAGCGTGTGCAGCGTCCGCGTCCAGCGATCGGTACTTGGCTCGCTGCAGCTTCCAGCAAGAGATCCCAGTGGCTCGGAACCCGTCCAGACGCAGCGTCAACGAGCGTTCGTTGGTCTCTTTCTCCCAGAGACGCGCAGGCACTGAGTGTAGTGGAGGAGCGCCACTCGCCGCCTGCGCTGTTCGTCCGTTGTCGGCTCTGGATGACGGGTTCGAGCCTGGCGTCTCTTCTGCAGAGCTGCCGAGTGGTGGAGCGAGTGCGAGTGCTGGAAACGGACGCTGCTGTGCATGTGGGTGCTGCATGGACTGGGAAGCTGGCGTGTCTGCGAGCAGCAAGAACTTGCGCGTGTGCCGGATGATGCGTGTGGCGTGCGTGGTGTGCGTGGTCTTCTTTCTGTTTTGGAGTGTGAGTGCGTCGTCCGCTGCTTGTCCGGACGCCGGCGCCCCGTGGCGCTGCGGACTAGCCGAGTGACGTCAACCTTCGTCGAAATGGAGAGAGAGAGAGAGTGTGCCACGCGCTCGCCCCCTCGTCATCCCAAACATGCAAAAGTCGCTGTGTGCAGACACCCCGCGGACCGGTCCGGACGCACACTGTGTGTCTGGGCTGCGATGTGGCTGTGTGTCATGCCGTCTGTGGGCTGTGGAGCACTGAGACCTCCGTGAACCACTCGCCATCCCACAGACGTGCGCAACAAAATCAAGTTCCTCCAGTTCCTGAACAAGCGCACGGCGACGAACCCGAAGAAGGGCCCGGTGCACTACCGCGCGCCGTCGCGCATGCTCTGGCGCACCATCCGCGGTATGCTTCCGCACAAGACCGCCCGTGGTGCCGCCGCTCTGCAGCGCCTCAAGGTACGGTCACTCTCGCGGGGTTCTGAGCTGCTTCGTCGCAGCGAGTAGCATGAAACTAACTCGGACGTGGTGTACGACTGCAGGTGTTCGACGGCATCCCGTCGCCGTACGACAAGCAGAAGCGCATGGTGATCCCGGACGCGCTCCGCGTGCTGCGCCTGAAGGCGTCGCGCCGCTTCACCGTCGTGGGCAAGCTCGCTTCGGAGGTCGGCTGGAAGAACAAGGACCTGGTCGCGCGCCTCGAGGCGAAGCGTGTGCTCAAGTCCGACGCGTTCTACAAGCGCAAGCTCGCGCAGTCGAAGCGCATCACCGAGGCCGAGGCCAAGGTGTTCGCGGACAACAAGGAGCTCAAGCCGACGCTTGCTAAGTACGGCCACGCGGTCTAAGCTGCTCCCTCGCCGCTGCTGCTGCTGCCGCCGCCGCTGATGGGTTTGCTGCTGTTGCGTTCATCCACGAACGACGACATGATGAGGAAATAACAAACCAGTCTTTCACTCGAGCTTCCGACTGCATCGTCCCTCTCCTTCCTCCTGCTCATTGCTTGCACTCACTCGAGTCCAGCGGAGTCTTCTTGTATTGCCAACGTCGTGCTCTCTCTTTTAAATCCCTCGCTTTAGTGACACCCACTCATGATGATATCCTGCCAAAAGTTCTCGTCCGTTTTCAAACTCTCCGATTGTAATGCACCCCTGACGATGATGATGACGATGCGATGGAACTCACAGCGAGGGAAGCGCTCGCAGGCGACCTACAGCCCATCGAACGCGCTAAACGGATCCCCGGATGCGCCGCCCTGCGGCTGCTGGTAGCTGCCTGGCGCCGCCTGGATCTGCAGCATTTGCCCGGGCCCTGCGAGTCCGCCGCCGCCGCCGCCGCCACCCATCATCATGCCGTTGTTGCCCATGCCGCCGTTTGACTGCCCGTAGCCGCCGCCGCCGCCCATGTACCCTCCTAGCTGCTGCTGCTGTTGCGGGGGCGGCACCAGTCCGTACGGCGTCATCTGCATCGACGCAGGGTTGTTGTACTGGCCGCCCATGCCGTTCGCACTCGGGTTGCCGTAGCCCATCATTGCCCCCTGCTGCAGCTGCTGCTGTGGGTGGGCGGCCCCCTGGAACGCCATCCCCGCGCTCGGGACTGGCGGGTACGACGGCGCCGCGCCGCCCAAACTCATCCCCGAGAACATGTCGTTCGACGCCAGCGGCGCCGCGGACGGCAGACTCGCGTGCACGCCGCCGAGGTCGAGCAGCCCAGTCGAAGCCCCCGTGGAGCTCTGCTGCAGCCACACAACACACCACAGAGTGAGTACGTACGTACGCCCAGGCATAGAGAGACAACACCACCAACCGCCACTCGCAAGCCAACGGACGCACCTGCTGCGCGGACGAAGCGATGTTGAGCAGGTCGGCGCTGCCGTCGTCTTTCTCGCGGCGACTCGCGCGCGTGCTGCTGCCGCTCTTCTTGGCCGCCCGCCGGCGCGCCGAGAACGTCTCCGAGCGCTCCGGCGTGCTGTCGCTGCGCCGCTCCTGGTGCCCCGCGCCACTCTGCGTGCGGCGCGAGCCCAAGTAGAACGGGTCGTCCGAGTACGGTTCGAGCCGCTTCGGGGCCGCGTCGCTGGGAGCCTGCTCCGGCTTCTTCTCCGGCACGTACTCCTCCGAGAGCATCTTGTTGACCGCCGCGACGCCCGTCGCGCGCTCTTTCGAGGCCTCGGCGGCCTTGATGACCTCGGAGAAGCCCGACGCGGCCGTCACGCCAGTCGAGACGCTGTGCACCGAGCTCTCGGCCGAAAACGTCTTGTCGCGCTCCATGATCACGGCCTTGAGCATTTCCTGGAGCTTCTCGCACACGAGATCAAACTGCTGGTTGTTGAGCGTCGACTCCCAGAGCAGCGGCGCGACCGCCGGGATGATGACTTTCGCGACCGACTCGGGCCCGAGGTGCTTCCCGAGGTTGTCGTAGCACCCGAGGATGCACATGCACACGGCCGGGGACTTGTCGGCGACCAGCGTCTGCTGCAGCGTCGGGAGCACGCTCTCGATCAGCAGGTCCTTGTCGAAGACGTGGAACGACTTGGCGAGCCAGAGCAGCGCGTTCACGCGCACCGAGACCTGCGGCGGCTGCAGGATGAGCTTGTTCACGCGCGGCAGGATGACCTGCTTGAGGATCCGGTACTCGAACAGGCTCGCCTGGTCCACGATCTTGTTGAGCACCGTGTCGAGGATCTCGGGCACCGTGCTCTCGAGCGCGCGGCAGAGCATCGGCACGATGTGGTCCCGGATGAAGCCGTCCTCGGCCTTTGGCACGAGCACCTCGAGCTCCGAGACGAACATGAGCATGCACTGCACGGGCTCGGTCATCGCGAGCAGCGGGATCAGCATCGGCGCGATCGCGTGCCCAAAGATGTGCTTGTCGACCTTCGCGACGATCTTGAGCAGCGGCGTGATCACGAACGGCGCGACGGCCTTGTTGATCACGACCGACTGGAGCCCCGGGAGCACCATGTCGCGCAACACGCGCGGCGAAAAGTCCGCGATCGCGTCCGGGAGCGTCGTGAGGAACCGCGCCTGCGCCGCCGGGTCCTGCTCGACGAGCCCCTGGAGCGACCGCAGCGTCTTGATCGGGCCCGAGTCGAAGAACTGGGACGCGAGGAACATGCGCGCCTCCGGGCGCTGCGCGGGCTGGAGCGACAGCAGCTGCCGGATCGTGTTGTGCAGCGACACGGGCACGGATGGCGGGAACGCGATCGGGTGCAGCGACTGCACCTTGTAGCCGTGCGTCATCTTGTTGCCGTCGCGCACGTCGAGCACCGGGTTGCGCCCGCCGTCTGCGCGCGGCGGCACGAACAGCTCGTACAGCAGCAGCCCGAGCGCGAACATGTCGGCGCTGCTGCTGAACTGCCGCGGCTCGGTCACGATCTCGGGCGCGCAGTACTCGAGCGGCGGCTCCCACGAGCCCTCGAGCGCGCCGGTCGCCGGGTTCCGCGCGCCCGAGCCGCTGTCGAGCGCGTAGTACTCGCTGCGCGACGTCTGCCCGGGCTCAACGACGCGGCAAAAGCCCATGCCGCCGAGCTTCCACTCGCCCTTGGGCGTGATGAAGATGCTGTGCGGCCCGATGCTCAGGTGCACGCGCCGTCCCTCGCGGTGCAAGAAGCTCAGCGCCTCACCCACGTGCATGAAGCCGCACGCGACCTCGAACTCGGTGAGCCCGATCTCGAGCACCTCGGGCGTGACGTTCGCCACGTTCGTAAAGTTCTTGCACGCGTTCGCGAGCGAGCACGTGACGCGCTCCGTGACAAAGCTGAGCGTGCGCCGGCTCTCCTCGAAGACCTCCTCGACCTTGAGCACGTGCGGGTGGCGCAGCAGCCGCAGCGTCTTCATCTCCTGCCGGAGCACCTCGAGCACGCGCTCCTGGTGCTCCTTGAGCTTGAGCTTCTTCAGGTCGTCCTTGTCGAACACGAAGATGCTCACCTCCTGGCCGCTCTTGCGCGACACGGCCGGGAAGATCTTCCAGCTAAGCTCGTGCCCGCCGGACGCCGTGCAGTCCTTCGGCGTCTCGTAGTGCTTGCTGAACTCCTCGCCGAGCATGCCCTGCATGGCGCCGGACACGGCGGTGGAGACCGCGTTCGAGAACTTGTTGAACATCGCGGCTTTCGCGCCGCCGAGCATGCTGTTTGTTGGCGTGCGCGTTGCGCAGTTTGAAGAGGGGCGCGAGAGGCGAGAAGGAAGGGGGGAAGGTGCGCCACGCACGAGCGCGCACTCGGGAGCGGAGTGGCTGCTTCTTTTTGAGGGACTGGAGATTGAGAGGGAGCGGAGGGACCCTCCTGCTAAGTTCGATTTCGATCACAAAATCGTAAATAGAGAATACCGCGTGGACGCAGCATCTGAAATGTGTATTCTGGACTTGGGTTGATGCGTGTTTGGAGGACATACTGAACTCGAGTCAGTCGAGAACGACTCCGCAACACCACCACACGAAAGCGATCGCGATCTTGGAGCAACATGACGACGGCAGTCACGCTTTCCGCGAGAATGAGGACGCCGGCGACGACGCGGCGCAGCGCGTACCGGCTGTTCAGCGTCCGCACGCTCGCTACGTCCGAGCCTCCGCGCCCGCCACTGCCGCCGTTCACGCGTGAGAGCGCGGCACAGAAAGTGCGCGCAGCCGAGGACGCATGGAACTCGCGCGATCCGGCACGCGTGGCGCTCGCGTACACGCTCGAGAGCGAGTGGCGCAACCGCTCCGAGTTCGTCACGGGCCGCCGCGAGATCGAGGCGTTCCTGACGCGGAAGTGGGCGAAGGAGCGCGACTACCGCCTCATCAAGGAGCTCTTCGCGTTCGACGGCCACCGCATCGCCGTGCGCTTCGCGTACGAGTGGCGCGACGCTGAGCAAAACCAGTGGTTCCGCGCGTACGGCAACGAGAACTGGGAGTTTGATGCGCAAGGGTACATGGCCAAGCGCTTCGCGTCGATCAATGACGTGCCGATCGCCGCGCACGAGCGCAAGTTCCACTGGCCGCAGGGTCGTCGCCCGGACGACCACGCGGGTCTGACCGACCTTGGGCTCTGAGCGGCAATGTGAGTGTAACGAGAGCCTGTAGCTCGTCGTGGTGTTGGAGGAAGGCGGGCGGCGTCCAGATACTGTATCTGGTGGTGTCTGGTGGCGCTTCTCTGGTTTTGCCACACAGTGTACCGAATCCGACACAGCACGACGACGTCAATGGGATCATTGTCTTCCGTCGTCTGGCAAAACCTGAGCGTGAGTAAGGCGATCATCGAAGGAGATTCTGGTGTCGTCAAGGTGTGTCATGCCGCGGTGGCTCGAGACGAATGGAGTCGGAGCCGAAGAGCGACATTGCGCTTCAGGATGACGTTGTCGAGCTGGCGATTTGAAAAACAAAAAAGTGTTTCGTGGTGCGATGGCGATTACTGCAACATTCGAAATATGAGAGCCAAATACATTCAATGATTCGAATATCATCAACCTCAAGCGCTCGTTTTTCGACTGATTCTTCACCGTTCTTTTTGTGAAAAACACTCGCTTTACCCAACAATTTGCATTTGCGGCTCTGATTGTGTCCCAAAAATCGTGCAAAAACCCTAGTGTCGCCTTCATGTATTTGATTTTCCAGCCAGATTACCCTGAATCAGCGCTCATTCTGGTGATGTATCCTTTCTGAGCAAGATTTGCTCCTCTTCTAGGACAATCGCTCCCAGTGCCTTATTGTACCCGCCCACTTCTCCGACCGCTATTTCTAATTTTGCTCACAATCCGAATCGCGTCAACAACAGCAAGCCGAGCGACGGCCACCGCACGGACAAGGCAGAGAGAGAGAGCAACTTGACAAGGATGGCGGCGTCGATCTACCGCCCCAACACCTCGCCCTCGCGCTTCCAGCAGTTCGCCGCCGGACCCACGCACTACACGACGACGGCGGCGCCTATGCACCTGCGCTACAACGCTTTCGCAATTGAGGGCCACGCCGCGCCGCTGCCGTCCACGCCGCCCATGCGCGCGGCCAGCGGCAACGGCATGCTGCCGCTCTCGAGCATGAACCTCGCGACGCCGCCGCCCGGCGCGACGCTCGGACTGCTCGGCGGCGCCGGTGTGCACAAGCCGATGTACCCGATGCCGCCGCAGCAACCGCCGCCGCCCCAGCAGCAGTACCCGCTTCCGCCCGGCGCCAGCGCTGTCGGCGAGGTGTGGCGCACGGCGTCGCCGCTGTTCGTGAACCCGATGCTCGCGAAGGGCTACCAGCAGCTGATGGAGCGGCAGATGGGCATGATGCAGCCCTCGGAGATGCTCATGGTGTCGCCGGGCATGCCCACGCCGCTCGAACTGTCTATTTATGAGGTGAAGCAGCCCACGGGCTTCCTGCACGTGACGGCGGGCAACCAGACTGTCGAGTTCCTCGACGGTGTCGCGAACATGCCACGCAAGCGGTAACGGCGCCGCGGAGACGCCACAGAGAGCAGATCCTCACACGACGTCGCGCCCGGGCTCGCGTCGACATCGCCCTCCTCCAGTCTACTGCTGCTGCTGCTGCCACCTCCAACCCACCGCTTGCCACTCCAGCGCCGCGCTACGTCTGTACTCTACTCCCTCTGCCTGGGACCGTACGCACGCGTGCATCTCCGACCGCTGGACATCCGCTGCGCCGACCAAGAAGTTTTGCCGCCCGCCTGCTCGCCTGTGGGTCGGACTGCGCGCTGCTGCTGCTTCTGTTGCTGCCGCCTGCCGCCCGTCGTCGTCGTCATTTGGATGTCGTCTCCCTCACTTGCGTATCGACTTTGTGTATTAGAAACTCGCCCGCCTTTTGAATCCATTCAGCCCTCCATCCTTTCATCCACCCCCACTGCCTGTGCATGGGCGTAATCCGCTAGTGTCCGTAACTCGCTTGCATTCGCTGCCAGTATCACTGTATGCCCGCGTTGTCTAATAGGCCACGCGCTCACTTGACGAGTACGTGGTCACCGTCCTGCGTCTCGACTGCTGTCGCCTCCGCCTTCGCGAGTAGCCGGCTTGCGACAGAGCCCCAGTCCTGCACGAGGCTGCCGACCGGCGCGTCGTCCTCGAGGATCAGGATACCGTCGCTCTCGTTGGCGAGCCCGAGCTCCGCCTCGGAGCAGATCATGCCCTGAGACACCTCGCCGCGCAGTTTGGACTTCTTGATCTTGAGGAGTTTGCTGTAGTGCACACAACCCACGACTGTGAGCTCTGAAGCGTCCAGGCATCCTTCATTTCTCCATGCATCCATCCTCTGTCAGGCAGACAGTCGTACACATCGCCGCTCTCCGGGTCCTTGATCGCCAGTCGTGTGCCGATCGTCGCCACTGGGACCTTCGCGCCAGCTCGCACATTTGGCGCACCGCAGATGATCTGCAGTGGGCTCTCACGGTCGCCAACATCCACTTGACACACACTCAAGCGCTCGGCTGCTGGATGCGGCGCCAGCGCCACGATCTCGCCAACCACAAGCGAGTTCCAGGTCGTAACTGGAGCCGCTAGCTGCTGCTGTTGTGGCTGCGGCTCTGCAGGTAGCGCGGCGGTGCAGAACGCGAGCTGCTGGCGCAGCAGTAACGAAGACGCCGCGCGGCGCTGGAGCAGGCGGGTGACAAGCATCAGTGTCAGTGGAGTGGCTTTCAGTTTGGAGTGGCTTTCAGTTTGTAATTGTAACAGGAGATCATCAAGGCATTTGTTTTATCACTATCAAGATTTTGACACCCAAAAGAGACAAAATGTATCAAATAGAATTATAGCACAGCACTGTCCATCAGATCAACTTTGAAGGCACACCGCTCACGTTCTCTCGCAGATCGACACCTGCTGATGAACGGCGACTTCAGGTCTCTGGTTGCGTTGAGCGTAAGGAGAAGCTTACAGATCAGGACGTGATCAAGTTCGTAGACGAGCGCATGGCGCCACTCAAGCAGTCGCTTCATTCAAAGGGCCACGTCCAAGCCACTGACTGGAGCACGTGCGGGCGCAGAACAACAGAACCCACCGCCAGTCGGGCTCGCCTGCAAATGCACGTGAAGCGCTCAGTACGCGCGCTCGAACGTCCGGCCGGTGATCGTCTTCTTGTTCGCCTTGGACGGGTCCTTCTCCGGCTTGGCGCGGTTTAGCACTGCATAATACACACACACACGGGCAGAGATCGAGTTGGGTGAGTCTGCTGGCGCGCATGCATGCAACCCACGGCACAACCCACGACGAAGGAGGAGAGCGGCACCCACCCTGCAAAAGCAGGTCGACGCGCTTGCGCATGCGGATGTGCAGGTACGTCTTCGAGGCCTTGATGTGGTAGTGCAGGTAGTTGCGCAGGCCCTGCACGAGCGACGCCGCCTTCGCGCGCTTCGCGGGCGAGTCCACGTGGCTCGGGAAGATCGCGAGGCTCAGGTACCCCACGAGGTCGCTGCTCGTCGGCAGCCCCGGCGCGTTGCGCAGCTCGAGCGGCGGGTCCTTGCCGAACGCCGCCGGCGGCGCGTTGTTCACCGTGCGGCGCGTGTCCACGAACTCCTGGCGACGCGCACCCGTCAGCGCCCGTCGTGTCCTTGAAGCGCTGGGAGGCGAGGGCGGGGGCGACAAAGCGGTGCACGCACCTGGAGGAACACGCGCGCGATCGCCTGGTCCGTCTTGTCGTCGAAGCAGACCGAGTAGACGATCACGATGCGGTCGGCCTGCGGGAGCACGTACATCGTCTCGCTGCGGCGAAACGGGATCTGCACGGGCGTCAGCGACGCGCCCGTGCCCTGCGTGAGCGCCTCAAAGCACTGCTCGAACGGCGCGCTGAGGATGTTGCGCTTGAGCGCCGCGATGCGGTCGATGAACGATGCTGCGCAACACAACAGCGCCACGGAAGCGCATGAGCAGAGTGATACACGACAGCACAATCAGAATGGAGATCCGCACCGGCATTTGCTGGCGTGATGACGTCAACGTTGACCTGGAGCGCGAGGTCGAAGCCCGCTTTCGGCGCCACGGGCGAGAACTCCGAGTACGTGACAGCGAACATGCGCTGCGCGCCGAGCCTGAGAGGTGGGGTGGGGTGGGGGGAAGCGATACCTTGTTAGTGCGTCTGTTATTCACACCATGACGCGCAAGAGGGCGGCGATCAATCGCACCCTTCGAGGTACTTGAACGGCGGGTACGCCATGGAGATCGTCAGCGTGTTGTTCGCGATGGAGACGTCGTACTGCACATCTGTTCGCGTGCATTCCCGAGGGTGTCAGCGCCGCTCATAGTCACCAATGAGACGCAGCGGCACTCACCGTCAAAGTCGCAGAGGCGGATCTCAAGCGGCTGCACGGGGCGAGCGGCTCTTGAGAGGAGAGTAAGGGGGAGGAAGAGTGTTGAGCTACCGCCAGAAAGAGGAGGAGCCAGCTTAGAGATTGAAAGAAACAAGGACACGGCACGCACTTGGCGCCGATGCGGCCGTCAAGCACGTCCTTGAGGATCTTGTTGTCGTTGTCGAGGAAGAGCATCGCGGAGGTCGCTCGGGGGGCGTGCTGGTTAGTCGCTTGGTGCTCGCTCGCCGGTGTGTTCTTCACTTTGAGCGAGGTTACAATTGCGGGTGTGACAACAACCTGGCGATCCATTTCACCCTGCATTCTGTCACTATCCAGTTTTATCAGCGTAATCACAACGACAACAGCGCATTGCGAGGAGACACCCAACAATCGACATCGAGCGCGATGGACTATGGCGTGTACGGGCGCGTGCTCTTCTGCGGGCAGCTGGAGAAGCGCCGCGACGGCGCCGTGCGCGGCGGGTGGGCCTCACGCCTGTTCCTGCTCACGCCCGACGCGCTTCACTACTTCCGCAAGGTCACCGAGAACGAGC
>SMMQ01003314.1:49115-63990 GCA_008271595.1 [Pythium] brassicae (nom. inval.) | reverse complement strand
CAAACCCCCCCCCCCCCCCCCTGTCCCTTGTGCTGGTCCCCCTGCTCACCAACCGCCACGGCGCTTGGCTGCAGGAGTGCGCCGCCGCAGATCCTGACGCCCAAGCACTCGAACACGAGCATGCTCCCGAAGCTCCAGTTCAGCCTCACGGTGCACCGGTGCAGGATAAAGATGGAGGGCACAGAGTACATGTACCCGAACGAGAGCCACCAGGCGGCCTTCTAGGCGTCCACGGGAGCGCGTGTGTCGCGCGCAGGGCGGAGTGGGAACGCACCCTATCGGCCACCGGAGCACACACCGTAGAGTGGCACTGGGGGGCTCGTTCCAAGTTACAAGAGTACCGTTCGTTCGTTCGTTCGTTCGTTCGGAGGTGATGGTGGTCGGCGCACTTCTAAAAGCCGTTCGCGCGGCGCGACTTGTCCAGCAGCGTCACGACGAGCTCGCGGTCCGGGTCGGCGTACCCGAGGTCCACGAGCCGCCGGTTAAAGTCCTGAATCGTCAGGGACCCGCACGATAGGCTGCTGACGCCGAGCATGACGTCTGTCAGGATCGCCGGGTTTCTAATCTTCAGCAGCGCCTGGCGCTCGATCACGCCCATCGTCGGGAACGCGAGGCGCCACATGTCGCGGAACCGCTCGTCGCGGAGCTCGAGCTCGTTCGCCGCCAGCGCGTCCGGTGCGTTCCTGCTCGCTGGCTGCTTGGTCGCGCGGACGGCGCCGCTGCTGAGCGCGTCCACGCTGCCTTCGGACGAGAAGCGCGTGCGGATGACGCGGTCGCGCGGCGAGAGCGTCGGGTTGTGCGACCGGCCGCGCGCTTTCAGCCGCTGCGAGCTGTCGTGGACGTTGCCCGTCTTTCCGATCGAGACGAGCACAGTGGCTTCGTCCGGGAGCTCGGCGAGGTTGTGCACGGGCTCTCCGTTCTCGGTCGCGACGTCAACGATCTGGCTCGACTTGACCTCGAAGCGCGCCTTGATCACGTCCAGGATCACCTGCGGCTCGGTGCCTTCAAAGTACGAGATGCACACGGGCTTCCCGAACGTCGCGAGGCTGTTGACGTTTAGGTGCTTGCACTTGGGGTTGCGCATCTGGAGCCCGAGCCGCGGGCGCGGGAGGTTGATCTTCCAGAGGCGGCTTACGCACACGTCGCACACCCGGCGGGGCTTGCGCTGCTCGTCGAGGCCCGTCACAAGCTTCTCGCGCTCCGGGTTTGCGAGCCGCGTGCTCGTGCACTTGCTGCAGAACTCTTTCCGGCAGTAGCTGCACTTGTGCTTCCACTCGAGCAGCGAGAAGAGCTTGCTGCACTGCGAGCAGTTCTCCGACTTGTGGTGGCGGCTTTCGAGCGGCACGGGCCGGTCCGGGATTTGGTGCTGCAGCAGCAGGTCCACCTCGTCCAGCGTGACGCTGTTGCCCTTGTAGAGCCGGAACTCCTCGGCCATGAGCGAGCGGAAGAAGCCCTCGTTCGGGTACACGACGCCGCGGCTCGCCATCGCAAAGTTCACGGCCGTGACGAGCGACCAGTTATTCGCGCGCATGAGGTACATGATCACGAGCGTCGCGGAGCGGGAGATGCCCTGCGTACAGTGCACAAGCACGCGGCCGTGGTGCGTGCGCTTGGCCGACTCAATGAACTCAAACGTCGAGTCGAAGAAGGCCGCGATGTCGGACTCGGGCCGGTCCTTAATCTGCACGGCCTTGTATTGCACGCCCTCGCCCGCAAACACGTTGTCGACGTCGAGGCTCGCGTTCACGACGTGCGTGATGCCGAGGTGCTGGATCACCTGCTTGGACTGCGCGTGCCACATGTTGCCGAGGAAGAGGAAGCCCTCGAGGATCTCGTTCGGGTAGTTGAGGTTGTGCGTGCCGCTGCGCGTGCGCGTGAGCCCGAACGCAATCTCGTCGAGCATCGCGGACGTCGTGTAGAACGGGTAGCGGAACTGGAACGTCGTGAAGCCGTCAAAGAGGATCTTGACGCTCGTCACGAGCCCGTCGGCGACGAGCAGGCGCTCGAGCTGGCGCAGCCACGCGTTGTTGCGGTCCGACGAGTTGCCGTCCGTGGCGCTCGTGGCGCTGGTGCTAGTGTACCCGCTGTCGACGGCGGACTTGACCGTCTCGCCAAAGAGCACAACGTCCCGCAGCTTGCGGCGCTTGGCTGTGAAGAGGTACCGCTGCTCCGAGAGCATGCCGCTCTCGACGTCGTCGAGCGAGCGGCAGTCGCGCACGGGCGGGATCGAGATTGCGGACGGGATCGTGTCCTCGTCGAACGCCTCGCGCGCGCGCGTGTCGATGAGGATGATGCCGCGCGCTGCCTGCACCTGGTTATAGAGCCACCGGCAGTTCACGCGGCCCGTGCGCACGTGGCGCTTCGCGACGGCCACGAGCGCGCGGCTCGGGGCCGCGGCGCCTAAACTGTTGCCGGTGTTGGCATTTTCCGACTGCCCTGTCGGATCCTCGCCGACCGACATGCTGCTGCCACTGCTGCTGCTGCTGCTGCTGCTGCTGCTGCTGGTAGTGGTGGTGGGAATGGGTGCGCCGCTTGGCGCTGCTGCCACTACTGCCGCGGAACTCGTCGTGCTCGTCGGCGCCCTTCCCGCGCGCGCAAGGGACTGCGGGCGGCTGAAGCAGAGTGCGTGGTGACACCAACGTGCGAGTTGCCGTTCGCAGTGTGGCCCACACACGCGCCGACCTGGAAGAGACGGAGTGAGCTGGCTCGTCTCTCGCACAACTTGAACAGACATTCCAAAACCGGCTCGTTCACTGTCAGGGCAGCGCTATTGGAAACCATACAAACCCCAAGAGTGACTGACTCGCACGCAGGCAGCGAACAGCGCGGCGTGCAGGCAGCGGAACTCGCAGCCCGCTCGCTCTCACGTCCGCCTCTCTTGATGTCGGCGCGTACTGTGATAGGAAGCGAGTTGCGCAGCCGCCCGCGTGGGTGTGTGGAAGTTGCCGCCGACGATCTTCGCGCACGCATGCAGGAAAAGGGGCACTGGGTTCGATTGAAACGCAGCCGGCTACTACTGTACTACAGTTACTACATGACGGCGCACGAGGGCTCGCGGCGCAGTGCGAGCGCGTCGCACGCGGCTGGGCGGTCGGGCACGCCGCCCTGCAGCAGCAGGTCGAGCTCGTGCTCCGCGACGCTGTTGCCGCCCAGCAGCCGCCGCTCCTCGAGCAGCAGCGCGCGCAGGAAGCCGTCGTTCGGCAAAATGACGCCGCGACCCGCGCGCGTATAGTTATACGCCCGCGCGAGCGACCACTGATGCGTGCGCATGAGGTACGCGATCACGAGCGTCGCCGAGCGCGAGATGCCCTGCGTGCAGTGCACAAGCACGCGGTGGCGCGGCGCCGGCGCGCGCTCGCCGCCATTGGCGACTGCGGTAGAAGTGGTAGACAAGGAGGACGACGTCGCCAGCTTGGCGCGGTGGATGAAGAGGAACGTCGAGTCGAAGAACCGGGTAATGTCGGCCGCGGACTCGTCCTTGATTTTCACCTCGTGGTAGCACACGCCCTGGCCCGCGAACACGTTGCCGACGTCGAGCGACGCGTTCACGACGTGCGTGATGCCGAGGTCCGCGATGACCTGCGGCGACTCGGCCTGCCACATGTTGCCGAGGTACAGGAACCCGTCCTCGATCTCGTTCGGGTACGTCACGAGGTGCTCGCCGGACACCACAGCGCCGGTGCCGGACGCCACGCCGCCCGTCGTGTAGAACGGGTACCGCCGCGCAAAGTCCGCGTAGCAGTCGCCGAGCACCTTGACGCTCGCGACGAGGCCATCGTCTGCGAGCAGCTGCTGCAGCGTAAACACCCACGACGCGGCGTCGCCGAGCTGCGCGCGGTCGGCGAGCAGCACGACGTCCCGCAGCTTGCGCTTGCGCGGCGAGAGGCGCGCGGCGTCGCTGGACGGCGAGCTCTGGGTGTCCACGTCCGCAAAGCTCTGGCAGCCGTCGAGCGGGGGCACGGAGATCGCGCCGAGCACTGTGCCGCGCGCGAACGCGTCCGGCGCGCGCGCGTCGACGACAAGCTCGCCGACGTGGAAGTGGTTGAAGAGCCAGCGGCTCGAGACCGTGCCTGCGCGGATGGAGCGCGTGCGTTTCGTGCGGGTGGTGGAGCTGCTGCTGCTGCGGCTGCGGCTGCTGGTGCTGGAGCTGTTGGAGCTGCTGCTGTCCGCGCTCTTTGCCGTGGTGGTCACTGCCATATTACAGGTGGCTGCTGCTGCTTCTCGGTCTTGACCTGCTACTGGTGGCTGGAGCGGGGATCGAGAAGTGTGACTCCAAGCACCGGCTGAGCTCAGCTCAGCTCAGCAACAGCCCAGAAAAGCCGCACTTCGTGGGCAACTAAAAAACTGGCGAAAATGGCTGCACCAAATCCACGCAACCAGACTTTGGAGTCGTTGCGTTATCCGATGGATTGGACGAGCGTGAGTGAGCCCAGCAGCGAATCACACACCCTTCGACGTCACGTTCAGTTGCCAGAGAGAGAGAGAGGCCGACGGATGCGCGCGCACTGCGCAACACGCTGCCGATAAAATGCTCCTGTGCTTGGTGATGTTATTAAATAAAAACCACCAGTACCGTGCTTACTTCGTTTCATCGCTTGTTCTAAAACGCGGTTCCGCTCATTGCATACAAAATATCACGTAACTGGAATCGGGATATTTAAAACGCACGGGTGATCAGATTAGTCATCCTGATTCTCCTGAATCTTCTGATTCCAAATGGCAAGTTCTCAACAGCATAGTGATAAAACCACGGGCGGTGCGAAACCAATTGGCCGCGCTCGCCCCATTCTCGATCGAAGGCGCGAGCAGGCAGCCAAGCTCGAGCTCGCGGGAGCTGTGCGCGCCGGCGACATCACCACTCGCCCGCCGCTGCCTCCGCCCCCATTCCCTCCACGTTCGCACCATGGCAGCGACAGCAGATGTAGACGCGCCACACCACACGCCCTCGTGCTCTGTATGCCTCGAGGAGAAGGACTACAACGGATCGGCGCTCGTGCGCTGCGCCTCCTGCGCGCTGCCCGTGCACGTCCGCTGCTACGGCACGTCGCTCCCCGCAGACGGAGCGCCGTGGCGCTGCGAAGCGTGTCTCTACGAGCAGGACGAGCTCCCCGACGAGTCGCTCGTGGTAGACGCCGCCGCCCATGCGACCGCGACCGCCGCCGGCGCGCCGCGGCTGCGGCCGCGCTGCGTCGTGTGCCCCGTGGAGGGCGGCGCGCTGCGGCGCACGAGCCAGCCGGGCGTCTGGGTGCACGTGCTGTGCGTGAATTGGATCCCTGAGCTCTCGCACAGCCTCACGGGCGAGCTCAACCAGGCCGTGAACATCGCGCTGCTGGACCGCAGCCGCGAGACACTGCGCTGCCTCGTGTGCGGCCAGCGCGGCGGCTGCATCCAGTGCGTGAGCGGCCGCTGCGCGCGCGCGTTCCACGTGCTCTGCGCGATCCGCTCGCCGTCGACGCTCATCTTCACGGGCTACAACGGCGCGAACCAGCAGGTGTACCACTGCAAGGCGCACCTCGCGGACGTCGCCGCGGCCAAGTACGAGATGGTCGACGATGCGTGGCGCTACTCACCGCGCATGCTGGGCTTCCTGGCAAAGCACCCGGCGGTCGACGGCAAGTGCCGCGTGTGCCAGACCAAGACTGCGGGCCCCGGCCACGCGCTGCACGAGACGCAGTGCCTGCTCGCGTGGCTCACGCGCGAAGAGCTCAAGCACCGCGCCGAGGAGATGAAGCGGCGCGGGCTCAAGGCTGCTGCGATCGCGTACACGGCGCGCGGCAAGTCGCAGGGCAGCGCGGCGGCGCGGAAGCACAGCAAGAGCGCGGGGGCGTCGCCCGCGCTCAAGAAGCGCCAGCACGCCGCGCTGCGGCCGTGCCCCGAGTGCGGCGACACGGTGCGCGAGGCGCTGCTGGCGTCCCACCTCCAGAGCGGCTGCACGTCCCTCGCGGGCGCGGGCGCCAGCGCGGACACGCGGCGGGCGGCGCACCCGAACCGCCTGAAGCGCAAGATGAGCGCGCACGCGAGCGACTTTGCGCCCGCCGACGAGCCCGCGCTGCTGGCGTCGGACCTCTCGGACGTGCTCTTCGCGACGTGGCCGGGGCAGCACGCAGGCGCGCCGATGGACACGACAGCGCTCTGGCGGACTGTGAACAGCAGCTTCTACAGCTCGAAAGCGCTGATGAAGAAGCGCATGGAGCAGCTCTGCAAGGGCGCGTGCGGCGCCAAGCTCGAGGACATTGGCAACTTTACGCGCAAGCCTGCGCGCCACGACCTCATGGACTGCGCCGACACGGTGCTGCTCGAGCGCATGGCGACCTCTGCGGACGGCGCGAACGACAACGACGCGCTCCAGCTCAAGGCGAACCTGCACCGCTGCGACTTTATGATGCGAGCGAGCCGATCCCGGTGCGTCGAAGACATCTACGCCCAGCCGAGCATGCAGATCCACCACGTGGGGCCGGCGACAACGACAGCCGACGACGACGCACCGCTGTTGGCAGCAGAGGCGACAGTGTCGGCAGCCACGCAAACTGCCGCGTTGGCAGACGACGCGGCGCGCGAGATCCGGGTCCAGTTCGCGAACAGCGAAGACGTCGCTGTCGACTGCACGTACGCGCTGACGCTGCGCCGCGGCGGCGTGGCCGACAGGGCCCCTCCGGCCGACGGTGGCTTGTTCTGGAGCGCGTTCCGACACGACGAGCTGAGCACGCTTGCGGGGGCCGCGGTCGAAGCGTTCCGAGTCCCGCTCGGGCCGGACGACCGTCTCTGGCTGTCGATGGAGATGATGATGGAGGAGCAGGCTGACGACAGCACGTCAGCTACGACAATGACAACGACGACGACGACAACGACAACGACAAGGACGAGCAACCTGCCGGCGCACCTGTTACTGCCGGCGGCGAGCGACGAGCTGTCGCTGACCGACGAGCTGACACCGGAGATCAGTCTGCTCGTCGAGACTTTGAACGAGCAGATGAAGCAGAACCGCTTCCGGCTCCGCGCGCTCTCGAAGAAGCTCCAGCTGACCGACCACGTCGAAGGGCTCGCGAAGCGCGCGGCGGGCGTCACAGAGTTGTACTACAAGGAGTTCGCGGCCTGGAAGCGGCTCTGCAAGAGCCTCACGACCGGGTACAAGGACGCTCATCCCGGCGAGCCGAGAGCAACCGCTGCGACGCCCGCCGAGCCGAAGAAGTTACAGAAGACGCAGCATCAGAAGCGCCACGAGGCCGACGCGAGCGCGTCGGCTGCACACGACAACGGCAACGATAACAACAACGACAACGACGACGAGGCGATCGACGACGGCACGTGCGTCGTGTGCTTCGATGGGCAGTCGCCCGAGACGAATCCGATCGTGTTCTGCGACCGGTGCGACCTCGCAGTGCACCAGGGCTGCTACGGGCTCGTGCAGCTGCCAAACAACGAGTTCTTCTGCGACCGATGCAGCATCGAGGACCGGGGCGAGGACCCAGCAGGCGCGGTCTTCTGCCAGCTCTGCCCGCTCCGCGACGGCGCGTTCAAGCGCACGGTCGACGGCAAGTGGGTGCATGTCGTGTGCGCGCTCTGGTGCCCGAAAGTCTGGATCGGGAACCTCCAGAGCCTCTCGGAGATCCACCTCGTCGCAGCCACGAGCAACCACGCGCGGTTCGTGGACCCAACGGCGGAAGTGAGCGCGCGGCTCGCGCTGCCGGCGCCCACCGGCGGGTCCCCGACGAGCGCGGCGGCGGCGCTGCCCCACGACGACGACGGCGACGCGCTCGTGCAGGGCAGTCTGTGCATGCACTGCAAGGTGGCGTGCGGGCGCACGGTCCAGTGCGTGCACCCAGGTTGCGCGGCGTCGTTCCACCCGCTCTGCGGCTGGTTCGAGGGTCTGCCCATGAGCATCGCGCTCGGGGCCCGCGGCCTCGTGTACGCGGGCGGCGGCGCGGGCCTGCGGTTCCAGATGCACTGTGTCGCGCACCTGCCTGCGAACTACCCGAGCGCCGAGCGGCTGGCGCAGCGCCGACGGCGGCGCAAGTTCCGCATCGACGCGTTCTACCTCACGCAGTGCAAGCTCGACCGCGCGCCGCCGCCGCGCAGCAGCCGGGGGCCCGCGCGGCACGAGTCGTCGTCGCTGCTCGCCGGCCCGATCTTGCAGGCGCTGCTCGCGGCTGACGGGAAGCGCGCGGACGAGCCCGACGCCGCCCCCGAGTCGTACGAGTGGGTCGACCGCGCGCCGTGCAGCGCGTGCTTCCAGTTCAGCTCGCCCGTCGTCGCTGCCGACACCGCCGACGCGCTCGACGTGAACGCGCTGCACAAGCGGCAGTTCCTGATGCGGTGCCAATACTGCAGCACGTTCGTGCACCCCGAGTGCTGTCTGAGCGAGACCGGCGCGCCCGCCGACATCTTCAAGAGCAACTGGATCTGCGAGCGCTGCACGATGGTCGGCGACGCGACCCCGACGCCGTGCGTGGTGTGCGACAAGCCGTGCGACTATCTCATGCCATGCAGTACTAGCAGCAGCAGCAGCGCTGGCGGCAACGGCGGCACGCTGGTGTCGGCGCCAGCGGGGGCGTACGACAAGTGGGTGCACGTGTTCTGCGCCAAGTGGGCGAAAGCGAAGCTGATCCGGAAGAACCGGGTCCTGTGCGCGCAGGCGCCAAGCCTCAGTGCGGACGGCCACGCGTTCCGGTGCGAGCTCTGCTCGTTCAAAGGGGTGCGTACTGGCAGCGCCGCGGTGGCTAGGGGGGCTGGTGGCAGGTGGGGCGACCCTGTCGATAGTGCTGACTGACTGACTGAGTGTTGTGCTGATCTGGTGTTGTTCTCTGTGTGCAGCGCAACCTGGCGAGCTGTGCGCACTGCAGCAAGCGCTTCCACCCGCTGTGCGCCGCGAAGCAGCGCTTGTACGTCGCCAAGTCGGCCAAGCAGGAGTGGAAGTTTTACTGCGACGCGCACCCGCCAGCCGGCGTCGTGTACGACGAGCGGCGCCAGTCGTGGATGACCGCGGAGATCCTGAGCCAGCTACAGGACCTGCGCCGGTCGCTCGAGCGCGGGCGCATGATCCTCGAGATGGCGCGCCAGCGCGACCGCCAGCAGAAGCGCATCCTGAACGTGCACCAGCTGCCGTTCATGGCGGCCTCGCTCGAGATCGTGCTCAAGAAGCGGCCGACGCCAGCGATGCGCGAGGCGTTCGAAGCGCTCACCGGCGAGGTGCTCGTCGACACGCCTCGCCGAGCGCGACCGCAGCGGACGCCGCCGAAGCGGTCGAGGGCGCCTGCGCGCGCCGCGGAGCCCCAGGACGACTCGGACGACGAAGAACACAGCTCGGACCCCGCCCCGTCGACGCGCGCGACGCGGGGAAAGCGACAGGAACCGGCGGCGCCTAGCGCTTCGTCCGGCACCAGCGCCAAGCGCCGCCGGCTCCTCGAGCTCGACTTGGTGCCCGCATCTCCACCCAGCAGCCCGGGAGAGAGCGGCGGTCGGCGTCGGAGTGCTGGTCGTGCAAAGCCCGACACGAGCGCGGCGCACGACCTGCGAGGCGGCGTGTCGCCGGCAGAGCTGAAACGCCGGCTGCTCGGTTGCTTGGAGCGGGCGACAGCGACAGCGGCGAGCGACTTTGACGGCGTCGTGGCGGCGCTCTACCCAGAGCTCGTCGAGTAGATACAGAGACAGACGCTCGGAGACGTGAAGCGTAGCAGGCATATTCTTAGAACGCGAAGCGTGCAGACTTTCAGCACGACGACAGGCTCTGTCTGGTGTCGTGGCGCTCTCTTGTCGTCCGTCGGACCGCGTGCGAGCGGCATGAGCTGTCGTCGCGCTGGACATGACCGAGTCGTTTCTTGTCCGACCTGATGCCTCCCTGCATGCTCGAAGTGCGATCTCCTCTGCGTCGTCGTCGTTGTCGTCGTCGGACACGATCCGCAGCAACGAGGACGTGCACAACTACGACGAGTGGGAGCTGGGCTTCGAGATCGCGGCTCAGGATAAGCGACGGTCGCCCGCAGACGAACAGGAAACGTCCTCTGCTGACGCGAGTCTGCTGTCGTCGCCGACATGCTCCCAACACTCTCAAGCGGCCCACGATGCCCTCGAGTTGGAACCTCTCGGCAGCACGCAGAGTCCGTCGAGCCCGAACGAAGGCGCCGGTGCCCCACACGAAACCCCACGCATACCTCAAGAGACCGATGAACAGACGACGCAGCGCGACGACACTGCGAGATCGCGAAGCTCCGACTCGACAGGCGAGGCCCAGGAATGGCCGAGCAATGACGTCGACGCGCTCGAGGACACGGACGCCGAAGCGAGCGAAGACGGTCGCCCAATGTCCGGAGACCCAGACAGGACACGACGTCCAGGAGCAGCTACGGACACGCCGGCGACTGGAAGCGTCAAGCGAAGCATCCAGGTGTTCGTGCGCGTTCGCCCGCTCTCAACGCGGGACTGCGAGAGCGGCGACGAATCGCCCGTGGTGCGGCCTGGGGACGACGCCAACTCGCTCCGCGTGCAGTCAGCCAGCAGCCACGGGAACAACTGCGTCGTGACCGAGTGCTGCTTTGACCAGGTGTTCATGGACCGCGCGAGCCAGGACGAGCTGTTCGCGGCCGTCGAGTCGAGCGTCCGCGCGTCATTGGACGGATACAACGCGACCGTGTTCGCGTACGGCCAGACCGGCACGGGGAAGACGCACACGATCTTCGGCGAGGACGCTGACATCGACGCCGTGGGGGCGGAGCCGCTAGGAGGAAGAGTGCTGCAGCCCTCTGTCAAGCCGGCCTGGGGGATCATTCCTCGAGCCCTGGCGCTCCTACTCGACCAGGCAGAGACGCTGGGCACTGCCGGCGTCAGCGTGAGTCTCCAGCTCAGCTTCATGCAGATCTACAACGACAGGGTCTTTGATCTTCTCACAGACCGCCGGCGCCAGCGGCCGCTGAGCGTCCGGGAGCAGCCGACACTCGAAGGCGGGACGTCCGTGGTGCTCCAAGGCCTATCGAGCGAGCGCGTCGCCACAATGGACGCAGCGCTGCAGCTGCTCAAGCGCGGGCGAACCAACCGGTCCGTGCGCGAGACCGAGCTGAACTCGAGCAGCAGTCGGAGCCACGCGATCGTGCAGATCACCGCCGTGAGCGAGCGGAGCCTCGCGACCGGCGAGCGCGTGGCCCGCAAGTCGCGCCTCAACCTCGTCGACCTCGCGGGCTCGGAGAAGTGGAACACGGACCTCGAGATGGAGGACGCGCACGCAATCGAGCTCAAGAACATCAACAGCAGCCTGTCGGCCCTCGGGAACTGCATCGCGGCGCTCTCCGAGCCCGGGCGGAAGCACATCCCGTACCGCGACTCGGCGCTCACGCGAGTGCTCCAGGACTCGTTCGGCGGCAACACGCAGGCGTGCTTGATCGCGACCGTGAGTCCGAGCGCGCGTGCGAGCGACGAAACGATCCGCACGCTGCAGTTCGCGGACCGCGCGCGGTCGGTGCTGCAGTCCGTGCGGGTGAACGAGTCGCTCAGCGGCGTGTCGGAGCTCCAGATCGCGAAGGCGCAGATTGCGAAGCTGCGCGAGCGGCTCGAGAGCGAACAGCGGCGGTGCCGCCAGACGCGCGTGAAGGAGCACGAGGCAGCGCACAAAGACTTCACCGAGAAGCTCCGGCTCAAGGAGAAGGAGCTCCAGCGCCTGGCGCGCGACAACACCGTCTTCTCTCGCTGGCGAGAGGAAGACGTCAGGCGGATCCGGGAGCTCGAGTCGCGCGTGAAAGAGCTGGAAGCCGGCGGCCCGCGCGAGACGAACGCGTCGAGTGACCACGGCAGCTCGGAGGGCGCGCTGCGGTGCGAAAGCTGCGTTCCCACACAGGCGACGACTCCGAAACAGGAGCCGCGCGAGCGACGACAGCTTCTCCCGACGCCAAAGCCTGCGGTCGTGACACCACCGACGTCGGCTGACGTCCGGCGAATCAACGGGAAATCGTCGCGTGGCGTCTCTGTGTCGGTCCGACAGAGTGACGCCGCTGGCGTCAAGCCGTACAAGCAGATCCTGGAGCGCTATGCACTCAGCTCGAAGAAGTCGACCCGAAGGCTTGACGAGAGCCAACCAAACGAGAACGCACCGGCACACTCGTCCGCCAACCAGAGTTGGAGATCTGAAGCTACGGAAGCATCGCTGATACACCACAGCCGCCATCCCCGACCGCTCAGTGGGCAGCGAGACGCGACCTGCAAGCCGACAGAACCAGCGACGTCCGCTCTGCCGGAGATCGAACGAGGTGGAGCCTGCGGGATGCCACTGAACGTCGCTGACATCAGCGCTGCTCCAATCGCACCTCCAACCGACCTGCTGGCTGTTCACCTCGGTCGGTGGATGTCCGGAGCAGCCCAGTCGGTCATGTCCAGACAAGCAGCTCCTACAAGTCTCCAGCAAACCTATTCGGACGCTCCGCTCCACGCCGCTTGGAGCTCAGAAAGGCACTTCATGAGTTCGACGCACACAATGAGCTCTCTGCACGCCCAGGCATTGCCTCAGGACTCGACAACAGGATCGTTCGGTCCACCTACACGTAGTTCAAACGCTGGACAGCAGCCGCGCTCGCCGGTAGTTCTCAGCACGAGAGCGCTGTCCCGACTACCAGAGCCGATGGCAGCTGCTGAGTGCGCAGAGTCCCACGCCAACACTGTCGGTCTCCAGGTGTCGACAGCTTCCGCGCCGATCGTACCGAGTACGTGTGAGAAGCACAGCCTGAAGGGCTGCGTGCTGTGCGCAGTGCGCGACCCCCGACCGCCGTACCCGTCGGCGATTCCGTCGCAATCACCGACGATGAGCACGAGCGCCGGCGAGTTCGCTGTGGCTGTCGGTGTTAGTGATCGCTCCCTGGCAGCAAAGGCCCGACAAGGTCCATGCGATCGGCATCGGCTCGCAAACTGCTTCCTCTGCAGCTCCTCCAGTGTTCTCACGGCGTCCAGCGGAAGCGCGCCAACAGCAACGACGGACCCGAGCGGCTCGCGCTACCAGCCGTTTCCGCGTCGTGAGGGCGAAGTGAGCGCATCGAATCGGTTCGCTCCGCTCGCAGCGACCGACGCCAAGTGCGCGGCGCATTCGCTGACGAACTGCGTGCTGTGCGCTGGGGCAAAGGTGACGAACGCGACGATACAGCCTGAAGGAGCAGGACGTCCTGCAGACGCGACGCTGCGGTCCTTCAGTACGACCGCGTGGCTGTCGAGGGGAACGCTGGCGCCGGAGGTCGACACAGCAGGCGAGACAGGCCACTCCCAAGCCTGTGACGGACACCCATCGACCAGCGCTGCGTCTGTGCTGTCGCATCAGCTGCCGTTGCAACGGAGACACTCTGTCGAACTCGAATCGGCCACTCTGGGGCCGACAGCATCCTCTGCGATGCTGGGGAGCCACCTCCGTCCTCAGCACTCGGCCATTGATCTGCACACGTCCGGGGCATCACCGCCAGGAGATTCAGCGCGAGGCAAAGGGACTGCGGCTTCGCCCACTCGCACGCACTCCCAGACTCCCAAGGCCTCAAGCTGGCAGCCGACAGCGGCAGCAGCACGCGCGAGCATCAAGGAGCTCGCGTTCGACAACAGCCGCAAGAGCTACCAGGCGCTCATCCGCGAGGCGTCCGACGCCGCGGCCCTCGCGCTGCGGCGCAAGTGAAACGTTCTCTGTCATTGCACCAACGCCTGCGCTGGCGCTCGTACTGTACTGCGTGCTGAGAGATCGGGAGCCGCCACCTGTCGAGCTCACTCTCAATGCGAGCAAGTCTGCTGTCCCGTTGACTGGAGACACGAGCTGCACTGTATTGCACAGCCACTGCGCACTCGTGGCCTCACGAGTGCTTGAGGACGAGCAGCCAGAAGCAGAGCAGGATGAGCGCGACGAGCACAAAGATGCAGCGCTCGGGGCGGGTGTTGCGTTGGTACTTGTCCGCGCGCTGGAGCTGCGCGAGACCCGTGCGCATGCGCGTGACAACCTGCACGAAAAGCGAGCCCCCACGACACTGTCAGCGGCCTCACTGCCCCCAGTCGCTCGATTTCCATCGCTCTTCCCAGCCGCCCGCCCACCTGCTCCATGTTGTAGTCGATGCGGTCGACGAGCGTCCCCTGGTCGATCACGAGGTCCGCGACCTCCTTGAACACTGTCGCCAGCAGCGCGACGGACTTGGCGATCCGCTCGATCTCCTCGTCGCGGGCGCTGATCTGGAAGCGCTGCATCTCGACCGCGACGTCGAACGCCTGCGGCGGCCCATACAGTAGCAGACACCACGCACCACAGCGTTCAGTGCGGCGTTCCGGCCATGAGCCCCCACTTGACTCCTGTATACCTCGTCGCTCTTGGCGTACTCGCTGCCGGCTTCCAAGTCGTCAGAGCCGAAGACCCCAGAGCCAAACTTCTGCACCTGCAGGCGCTGCAGGTACTCGTGCTGGCGCCGGCGGAACGCGTACGAGAGCTCCTGGAGCCGGGCCGCGACCGCGCGCTGCGTGTTAACGCGCACGAGTCGCTCGGTGGCCGAGGAGCACGGGACGCCGCCGATGAACGGCCGCGTGATCTGCTTGAGGCCCCGGTCGGCTACCTGGAAGAGCGCCAGGATCTCGGCGGTGACCCGGTCGATCTCCTGCTCCTGCGCCGCCTCCGAGTCGTCGAACCGGATCATGAGCCGCCGCGTGTGGATGAGCTGGAGGTACTCGACTGCGTGGGGACGAAGCAGCGGCCAGCACCGTGGCTGTCAGGGCATGCACCGTCCGCATCACAACGTTCCCACAGCTCTCAACATTCACACGCACGCTTGACGTGCAGCAGCCGGATCGCGTCGTTCGCTTCGTCGACAAAGCGCGTCCACTCGGGCCGGGGCGTCGCGTCGCCGCCGCTCGCGCAGTCGCGACTCTCGGCGGCGTCCTGGAGCAG
>SMMQ01003314.1:33424-49093 GCA_008271595.1 [Pythium] brassicae (nom. inval.) | reverse complement strand
TGGCCCCCCCCCCCCGTCCTGCCACTCTCTCTTGAGAGAGTGAACGACGCGGGTGCTGACTCACCTGCTGCTTGGACTGGAAGAGCGCAGTGTACGGCGCACCCGCCGCCAGCGTGCGCAGGTGCGAGCGCAGCGGCCGCTTCTTGAGCCCCTGGCGCGCCGCCACGAAGCGCTGCGTCAGCTCCCGCGTCGCCATCGCCTCTCGCGTCGGGCCTGCGGATCGCGAACTGACACACAACGAGCCGAGTCGCTGGTCGACGGACCCCTTCCCAAGCGTCTCCGTCGTCTGCGTCTATAGATCTCTCTCTCTCGAGCCGTCTTCTGACCACTTCGACCCTCTCGCTATGACGAAGCCCGAGAGCGGCCCGCCGGCGCCCAAGCCCGTAGCAAGTTCGAATGGCACCGTCACCGCCGCCAGCAGCAGCAGCAGCTCGAGCTCGAGCGGCGGCGCGCTGCGCTGGACCAAAGTGGAGACCGTCGCGGCTCGCGGCAGCGGCGGCGGCGACGTTCCGACGCGGCGGTCGGGCCACTCGCTGTCGGTCGTCGGCTCGAACGGCTTTCTCTTCGGCGGCTGCGACCACCGCGAGCCGCCGGGCCCGACGAACGACCTCTTCGTGCTCCGCATCGGCGCGCAGGCGCCATGGGAGTGGGAGAAGCTGCGCTCCCCGCCGGGCACCGCGCCGCCGCCGCGCTGGAAACACTCGGCCACGGTCGTGGACGGCAAAGTCTTCATCTTCGGGGGCTTCCAGAGCAGCACCGCGCGCCTGAACGACCTCTGGGTCTTCAACCCGATCACGATGGACTGGTCCCAGCCGGCCGACAAGAGCGGGGCCGGGGTCGCTCCCGGAGCAGCGTCGCTGTCGGCCGCTGGGGCGCCGCACCGGACGAGCGTCGCGGCGACCCGCGCGAGCAGCGCGGTCGTCCCGGCGCCGCGCGGGGGCCACTCGGCCGTCGCGATCCGCAAGTGCATCTACGTCTTTGGCGGCTACGGCGGCGCGGGTTACGGTCGGCGCGACTTTGACGACCTGCACGTGCTCCGGTGCGACGACGCGAGCTGGAGCAAAGTGGCGAGCAAGGGCCGCGCGCCGGAGAAGCGCGCCGGCCACCAGGCGTGCGCGGTCGACGACGTCATGGTCGTGTGCGGCGGCTGGAACAGCGTCGCGCAGTTCAACGACCTGCACGTGTTCGACACGCGCACGGGCGCGTGGGCGGCGGTCGAGGGTCCGCAGATGGCCACGCCGCTGCCGCGCTGGAACCACGCGGCGTGCGCCGTGGCCGCGATCCCGCACGCCAAGGTGTTCACGTTCGGCGGCGTGCTCGGCGAGCCGGGCAACTACAACGGGCAGGGCACGTTCGCGAACGACATCGCGGTGCTCGACTCGGGCGACATGTCCTGGACGTCGCCCGAGGTCCGCGGCGCGCCGCCCTGCGGGCGCTCGGACACGACGCTCGCGTACGACGACAAGGGCAGCCGCCTGCTCCTCTTCGGCGGCTGGGCGAACGCGTGGCTCAACGACCTCTACTGCCTCGACGTGAGCTGCGTCGTCGGCCCGCCGTACGGCGTCACGGGCGTCTTCCCGGCGTTCGGGCCGAGCACGGGCGGCACGGCGCTCGTCCTCGACGGCATCGACTTTGTCAACAAGCCCGTGACCGTGCGCTTCGCGTGCCGACAGGGTGCGGTCGACGTCCCGGGCGAGTTCGTGGACGATCACACGCTGCACGTCACGACGCCGGACTTCACCGCGTTCCCGCCGGGCGACGTGCAGGTCCGCATCGCGCTGCTCGGGGACTCGTTCACGACGACGTTCCAGACGTTCGCGTTCTTCGCGGTCACGCACGCGTCGCTGTGCTTTGCGTACGGGCCCGGCGTACTCTGCGGCGGCGCGAGCGGCGAGCCGACGAGCTTCATCATCCAAGCGCGCGACGCGGCGCGCGGACTGCGCACGCGCGGCGGCGACGTGTTCACGGTCGAGGTCGTGGCAGCGGCCGGCGGCGGCCCGCTCTTCCTGCCGACCCTGACGATCCAGGACCTGATGAACGGGCGGTACCTCGTGAGCTACACGGTGCAGGCTGCGGGCGAGTACGCGGTGCACGTCGCGTTCCAGGGCACGTTCGGCGGCGCCGCGGGCCCGATCCGCAAGTCGCCGCACGTCGTGTCGTTCGACGACACGGTGACCCGCGAGATGAACCTCCTGACCGGCAAGCTCGTGCTCGACCAGGTGCTGCAGGACCTCCAGGCGCTGCAGCAGGCGTCGCGGGACTGCAACGTCGGGCTCGAGCAGCCGCTCTCGGACCCGTCCTGGACGCCCGAGCAGACGACGAACGCGCTCATTGCGCTCAAGGCGCACGTATTCCACGTCGAGAAGCGCGGCGAGGACACCGCGCTCTCGCTCGACGAGCTGCGCGCCGAGCTCGCGTTCCTCGAGGACGCCGGGCTCGCGGTCGCGAAGGAGCGCGAGACGCTCGGCGCGATCGAGCTCGCGTGGCTCGAGATCCAGCGCAAGGTGCCCGCTGCGAGCGCGCGCATCGCGCCGCTCATCGCCGCGCAAAGCCTCGCGTTCCGCGCCGAGATGGATGGATACGGCGCCGAGCTGCAGCGCAGGGAGGCGCAGCTCAAGGCCAAGGGCTTCTGGAGCTTTGCGGTCGGCGCCACGGCCGCGCTGGACGCGATCGCGGCCGAGCGCGCGGCGTTCGAGGCCGAGGACGCGGCGGCGGCCCGGAAGCGGCACATCGCCGAGATCCTCGAGTGCAGCGAGCTGCTCGAGCCGTGCGACAAGGCACTAAGTGCGGCGCGGCGCACGCTCGAGCACGCGCAGCAGCTGTGGGACGCGATCGCGGACGTTGCGCGCAAGCTCGAGCTCGCGCAGGATGTCCCGTGGAGCCTGATCGACGGCGCCGCGCTCGAGGAGGAGGCGAAGGCGTTCCTGGCGCTCGTCAAGGGCGTGCACAAGGAGGCGCGCGACTGCGACGCGTACCGGCACTTTGAGCGCCTCGTGCGCGACTTCCTGAGCACGTGCCCGCTCTTCCAGGCGCTGCGGCACCCGGCAATGCGTCGGCGGCACTGGCAGGAGCTCGCAGCGGCCACGGGCCGAGCCGTCGCGTGCCCGGACGACACTCCAGCGCTCAAGTTTGCCGACGTGCTCGCGCTCCGGCTACACGAGTGCCAGCGCGACGTCGAGGAGATCGCGGACCGCGCGCAGAAGGAAGCGAAGCAGGAGGCCGCGCTCCAGGACCTCGAGGCGCGGTGGGCGGCCGCGTCGTTCGCGATGGCGCGGCACGCGGAGACCGGGACGCCGCTGCTGCGCCTGGCGGAGGACACGGTCGAGATGCTCGAGGCCGACCAGCTGCTGCTGCAGGCGATGGCCGTGAGCCCCACGCACTTCCAGGCGCAGACGCAGCGCTGGTGCAGCGCGCTCGTGGTCGTGGCCGACGTTGCGGCCGCGCTGAGCGAGATCCAGCGCGCGTGGGCGTACCTCGAGCCGCTCTTCATGCGCTCCGACGAGGTCGCGCGCGAGCTCCCGGACGAGGCCGCGCGCTTCGCGGAGATCGACGCGCGCGTGCAGCAGACGCTGCAGCTCATGTGGTCGCAGCGCGCGAGCGGGAACGTGCTGCTCGCGTGCGCGCTGCCGGACCTGCTGCAGTCGCTCAGCGACCTCCGTGCGCGGCTCGAAGCGAGCCAGCAAGCTCTCAAGGAGTACCTCGACGCGAAGCGCCGGCTCTTCCCGCGCTTCTACTTTGTCTCGGAGGCGGACCTGCTCGACCTGCTCTCGACCGGCAGCCGCCCCGCGAGCATCCTCGTGCACCTCGAGAAGCTCTTCCTCGCTACGCGCACGCTGGTGCTCGAGAAGGGCGCCGCGAGCGCGTCGTCGTCAAGCGGGGCGATGACAACGACGACGACGATGCTCGCGACGCACTTTATTTCGAACGACGCGGCGAGTGAGCGGATCCCGTTCGAGCATGCGCTCGCGCTGAGCGGGAAGGTGGAGCTCTACCTCCAGGTGCTGCTCGACGCCATGCAGCACACGCTCCGGGAGCACGTCGCGCGCTCTGTCCGCCGGTTCCCAGAGCAGCACCGCGCCGAGTGGCTGCTACAGAAGCTGCCGGCCGGCTCGTCCGGCGGGTCAGACGCCGCGCTCGCGCCGATGGACGCGGCGCAAGCCGCGCTGCTCGTCGCCGGCGTCGAGTTTGCGAACAGCGTCGAGAACGCGTTCGTCCTGCTCGCGAGCGGCCGCGCGACAGCGATGACTGAGCTGCACGACAAGGTCGTGGCGCAGCTCACGGACCTCGTCCGGCTCACGCAGACGCCGCTGAGCAGGCCGGACCGGCAGCGCGTGATGAGCCTCATCACGGCCGACGCGCACGCGCGCGACGTTGTGCAGAAGCTGCTGTACGAGAACACGACAGCGCCGAGCTCGTTTCTGTGGCAGGCGCAGCTCAAGCAGCGGCGCGCAGCGCATGCGAACCGGACGTACCTCGAGATCTGCGACGCGACGTTCGAGTACGGCTTCGAGTACCTCGGGAACGGCCCGCGGCTCGTGGTCACGCCGCTCACGGACCGGATCTACGTGACCGCGACGCAGGCGCTGCACATGCAGATGGGCTGCGCGCCCGCAGGCCCGGCGGGCACGGGCAAGACCGAGACGACCAAGGACCTCGCGAGCGCGCTCGGCAAGGCGTGCTACGTGTTCAACTGCTCGCCCGAGATGGACTACAAGAACCTGGGCAACATCTTCAAGGGGCTCGCGAGCGCCGGCGCCTGGGGCTGCTTCGACGAGTTCAACCGGCTCGCGCCGGACGTGCTCTCGGTCTGCTCGGTGCAGTTCAAGGCCGTGTGCGACGCGGTCCGCGCCGACAGCGACACGGTGACGATCGAGGGCGACTGCGTCCGGCTCGACGCGTCCTGCGGCACGTTCGTGACGATGAACCCGGGCTACCTCGGGCGCTCGGAGCTGCCGGAGGGGCTCAAGGCGCTCTTCCGCCCGATCACGGTCATGGCGCCGGACCTCGTGCTCATCTGCGAGAACATGCTCATGGCCGAGGGCTTCCGCGACGCCAAGCTCCTGGCCGCCAAGTTCGACAGTCTCTATGCGCTGCTGCGCGAGCTGCTCTCGCGGCAGGACCACTACGACTGGGGCCTGCGCGCGGTCAAGAGCGTGCTCGTGGTCGCGGGCGCGTTCAAGCGCGCCGAGCCCAAGCTCGGCGAGCACGAGGTGCTGCTGCGCTCGCTGCGCGACTTCAACCTGCCCAAGCTCGCGGCGCAGGACCTGCCAGTCTTCCGCGGCCTGCTCGAGGACCTCTTCCCGGGCTTGGACCCGCCGCGCCGCGTCGACGAGGCGCTAGAGACGTTCGTGCACGCTGCGTGCGAGGAGCGCGGGCTGTGGCCGCACGAGCCGTTCCGGCTCAAGGTCGTCCAGCTCGAGGAGCTGCTCGCGATCCGCCACTGCGTGTTCGTGATGGGGTCCCCGGGCAGCGGCAAGACCGAGTGCTGCGAGACGCTCGTGGCCGCGCGGCGCCGGCAGGGGGACGCGCACCACACGAAAGTCGTGGCGGTCAACCCCAAGACCGTGTCGACCGAGGAGCTCTACGGCTGCATGGCGCTCGGCTCGCGCGAGTGGAAGGACGGGCTGCTCGCGAAACTGATGCGCGACGCTGCCGCGGCGTCCGCGAGCGACCCGCGGCCCAAGTGGCTCGTGCTCGACGGCGACCTCGACGCGAACTGGATCGAGTCCATGAACTCGGTCATGGACGACAACAAGATGCTCACGCTCGCGTCGAACGAGCGCATCCCGCTCAAGCCCAACATGCGGCTGCTCTTCGAGATCCGGGACCTCCAGTTCGCGACGCCTGCGACGGTCTCGCGCGCCGGCATCCTGTACCTCGCGAGCGCGGACGGCGCGCAGTGGCGCGCGTTCCTCGCGAGCTGGGTAAGCACGAAAGGCGCGACGCTGGCGCAGCGCGCGGCGCTCGGCGAGGCCGTGACGCGGTACACGGAGCCGAGCATCGCGTTCGTGCGGGACCACTGCAAGACGGTCGTGCCGATGGAGGACATTGCGCTCGTGCAGACGTACCTCTACTTCCTGGACGCGCTCCTGGACGCCGAGGCACTTGCAGACCCGAAGCGAGTGGACGTCCTGAGCGGCTTCATCGCGGTCTGGGCCTTTGGCGCCGCGCTCACGGTCACGGACGACGGCACAGACTACCGCAAGGTCTTCAGCGAGTGGTGGCGCGCCGAGTTCAAGCACCTCAAGTTCCCGACGCGCGACACGGTCTTCGACTACTGGCTCAACCCGGCGACGCTCGGCTTTGACTTGTGGCGCGCGTCGCCGCACTTCCGGCCCGTGCGCTTTGACGGCTCGGTCGCCATGTCGGCGGTCACGGTGCCGACGCCCGAGACCGCGGCGATCACCAACTGGATGAGCCTCATGGTGCGCGAGGCGCGGCCGTTCATGCTCTGCGGCGGCGCCGGCACGGGCAAGACGCAGCTCGTGCAGGGCGTGCTCGCGAGCATCGACAGCTTCGCGGCGGCGCGGCCGCTAAAGGGGCCAGCGGCGGGGTCTGCTGCCGCCGCCAGCAGCAGTCTATCGTCCACAAGGAGCTGCTCGGTGCTGAGCATCAACTTCAACTACTACACGAGCGCGAGCGCGCTGCAGCTGATCCTCGAGTCCAAGCTGAGCAAGCGCGTGGGTGCGACATTCGGGCCGAGCGCTGGCGGCCAGCTCGTGTACTTCCTCGACGACCTCAACCTGCCGCAGGTCGACGCGTACAACACGCAGAGCGCGCTCGCGCTGCTGCGCCAATACCTGGACTACGGGCTCTGGTACGACCGCGCCAGGTTCGCGGCCAAGCAGATCCAGGACGTGCAGCTCCTGAGCTGCATGAACCCAGGCGCCGGCAGCTTCGTCGTGAACCCGCGGCTGCAGCGCCACTTTGTGACGTTCGCGCTCGCGCAGCCCAGCCCTGCGAGCCTCCAGGTCATCTACGCCACGTTTCTCGAGGGCTACGTCGCGGACTTTGTCGAGGACATCCGCAAGCTCGCAGGGCCCGTGCTCAAGGCCGCGCTCGGGCTCCACGCGCAGGTGAGCGCAGCATTCCGCAAGACCGCGGCAAACTTCCACTACGAGTTCAACCTCCGGCACGTCGCGAACGTGGTGCAGGGCCTGCTCATGGCGCGGCCCGCGACGTTCGAGGACCCCGTCAAGTTCGCGCTGCTCTGGGTGCACGAGTCCGCGCGCGTGTACGGCGACCGGCTTGTGACCGCGTCGGACCTGCGCAAGTTCACGGTGCTCGTGCATCAGCAGGCACGCCGGTGCTTCCCGTCGTTCAACTTTACGCGGTACTTTGTCCCGCCCTCTTTGCCGTCGCCCGAGCCCAGCGGCGGCGGCGGCGGCGCGCTCGCCCCGTCGGACCCGATCCTGTTCGCGCACATTGCGAACGGGCTCCGCGCGAACGAGTACGACCAGGTCGTGTCGCTCGCGAGCCTGCAGGGCGTCGTCGAGGAGGCGCTGAGCGAGTACAACGACGCGCTCCCACGGATGGCGCTCGTGCTCTTCCGGGACGCGCTCGAGCACGTCGCGCGCATCGTGCGCATCCTGTCGAACCCGTCGGGCCACGCGATGCTCGTGGGCGTCGGCGGCAGCGGCCGCAAGTCGCTCGCGCGCCTCGCGGTCTTCGTGTGCGGGCTTGCGCTCGTCGAGGTCGCGCCCACGCACGCGTACTCGCTGCTGGACTTCAAGACCGACCTGCAAAGCATGGTAACGAAGGCCGGCGTGCGCGGCGAGGGTCTCGTGTTCCTCTTCAGCGACAGCCAAATCACGCACGAGCGCATGCTCGTGCCGCTCAACGACCTGCTCTCGAGCGGCAGCATCCCGGACCTCTTCACCGCCGACGAGCAGGCGAACCTCGTGCAGCAGGTGCTGCCCCGCGCGAACGCCGCGCTCGCGGCCGCGGGGACGGCCGGGGTGACGGCAGCGGGCGACGTGCCGGAGAAGGAGCGCTGCTGGCGCTGGGTCGTGCACGAGACGAAGCGCAACCTGCACGTCGTGCTCTGCTTCTCGCCCGCGACCGCGGCGTTCCGCCTGCGCGCGCGCAGGTTCCCGGCGCTCGTGAACTGCACGCTCATCGACTGGTTCCAGCCGTGGCCGAGCGACGCGCTGCACTCGGTCGCTGCGCGCTTCCTGAGCCCCGATAGCGACCCGGTGCTCGCCGCGTGCGTGCGCGACAGCAGCGGCGGCGACGCGCTTGTCGCGGTCGTCCAGAGCTTCATGCCGTTCGCGTTCGAGAGCACGAACGCGTTGGCCGCCGACTTCCTGCGCCTCGAGCAGCGGCGCGTGTACGCGACGCCCAAGTCGTTCCTCGAGTGCCTCACGCTCTTCCGCGAGCTGCTCGCGCGTAAGCACGCGGGCCACGAGCGCGCGACGCTCCGGCTCGAGAGCGGGCTCGAGAAAATGAAGGCGACGAGCCACGTCGTCGCCACGATGGAGCTCGAGCTCGCGCGGACGCTGGCCGAGGCCGAGGCGAAGCGCGCGCTCGCCGAGGAGCTCGCGGCGCGCCTCCGGACCGACAAGGAGGTCGTCGAGCGCGAGACCGCGAAGGCGAACAGCGAGCGCGAGACGTGCGCGCTCATCCAGGCCGACGTGGCCGCGAAGAAGGCCGACACGGAGGCGGACCTCGCGCAGGCGCAGCCGATGGTGGACGCCGCGATGGCGGCGCTCGACACGCTCAGCAAGAAGGACCTGGGCAGCTGCAAGACCATGTCCAAGCCGCCTGCGGGCGTCGGCGACGTCTTTGGGGCCGTCGTCGTGCTCTTCGCGGGCGTGAACGCGAACGTCGTTGTGCAAAAGAGCGGCAAGGTGAAGGACAAGGACCGGGCGTGGGAGGCCTCGAAGAAGGCGCTGCTCGGCAACATCAACGCGTTCGTGGACGAGCTCAAGGGCTTCAAGGCCGCCGTGGACGAGCAGCGCGTGCCAGAGACCAACTGGCGCGAGGTGCGGCCGTTCCTGCAGCTCGAGCACTTCTCGGTTGAGTCGATTGAGAAGAAGAACTCGGCGGCCGCGGGGCTCTGCGCCTGGGTCATCAACATCGTCGCGTACTATGACGCGATCGTGGTCGTCGAGCCCAAGAAGGCGGCGCTCGCAGCGGCGACCGACAGGCTGCGCGCCGCGAACGACACGCTCGCGCGCGTGAACGCGCGGCTCGGCGCGCTTGAGGCCCAGCTCGCGCTGCTCTCGGACGAGTTCGCGCGTACGAGCCAGGCGGTGCAGGACGCGGTCGCGGCGGTCGAGCGTGGGCGGCTGCGCATTGAGCTCGCGACACGGCTCACGGCGGCGCTCGGCAGCGAGAGCGTGCGCTGGACGCGCGAGCTCGCGGCGCTGCGCGAGCGCGCCGGCACGCTCGTGTGCGACGTGCTCGTGGCCGCGAGCTTCGTGTCGTACATCGGGGCGTTCACCAAGCCGTTCCGCGACGTGCTGCTCGCCGACCGGTGGGTCCCGTTCCTCCGGCAGGCGCTCGCGGCGCGCAAGGACGCGCCGTCGGGGCTCCTCGCCGATCGCTGCCACCCGCTCGAGGTGCTCGCGTCCGACGCCGAGGTCGCCGAGTGGACCGCACGCGGGCTCCCGAGCGACCGCGTGTCCGTCGAGAACGCCGCGATCGCGCGCTGCAGTCGGCGCGCGCCGCTACTCGTGGACCCGCAGCTGCAGGGCATCTACTGGCTCCGCGAGATGGAGAAGCACGCGCGGCGCGCGCACCCGAGCTCGTTCCAGGTCGTGCGGCAGGACCAGCCGAACCTACCGCAGCTGCTCGAGGCCGCGGTCGAGCGCGGCCACGCGGTGCTCGTCGAGAACATGGCGGAGGCCGTCGAGCCGTGTCTCTGGCCGCTCATCGCGCGCGCGACGACGACGCGCGGCCTCAAGACGTTCCTCGCGCTCGGCGACAGGCTCGTGGCGCTCCACGCAAACTTCCGACTCTACCTGCACACGAAGCTGTCGAACCCGCACTTCCCGCCCGAGCTCCAGGCCGAGGCCGCGCTCGTCAACTTTGCGGTCACGCAGCAAGGGCTTGAGGACCAGCTCCTCGCGCTCGTCGTGCGCCACGAATGGCCACGGAAGGCCCGCGCGCGCACGGCGCTCGTGCTCCAGCAGAGCGAGTTCACGGTCCGCGTGCAGGCGCTCGAGGACCGCATCCTGAGCAGCCTCGCGGACGCCGAGGGCGACGTCACGGAGAACGTGCAGGTGATTGCGGACCTCGAGGCCACGAAGGCGACCGCGGTCGAGATCGCGCGCAAGGCCGCCAAGGCCGCCGAGTACGAGGCGCAGCTGCGCGCGCTCGCTGCCAAGTACCAGGCGGTCGCGAGCCGCGGCGCGCTGCTCTTCTTCCTCCTCGACGGGCTCGCGCGTCTGCACACGTACTACGTCTTCTCGCTCAACGCGTTCGTCGTGATCTTCCAGCGCGGGATCGACCTCGAGCCGAACGAGTTGGCGGCTCAAGCCGACGACTCGAGCCGGCCTCCGAGTGGCGGCGGCGGCGGCTTGCTGAGCCGGCTCAAGGCCGCGGCCAAGAAAGTGCTCGCGACGCAGCGCTTCCAATGGAACGCGGACCTGCTGCTCGCGGACCGCGTGGCGGACAGCGGTGGCGCGGAGCTCGCGCTCGAGGCGCTGCTGCAGCAGAGCGACGAGGACGCGATGCCGAGCGACGCGCAGATCGCGGCGCGGTGCGCGCAGCTCAACGAGCGCGTGACCGCCGTGGTATTCAACTACGTGCGCCGGGGGTGCTTTGAGAAGCACAAGCTCGCGCTCGCGACGCAGCTCTGCTTCGCGGTGCTGCAGGCCAAGCGCACGATGCAGAGCGCGGACGTGCGCCAGCTCGTGACGGCCGCGCCGAGCACGGACCCGGGCGGCCCGGGCATGGACATAGTGAGCGAGTGGCTTAGCGACGCGCTCTGGCGGCGCGTGCGCCGGCTCGAGGAGAGCGTCGCGAGCCTGCAGAAGCTCACGACGCACATCAAGTCGGACGCCGACGAGTGGCGCGAGTGGTTCGAGGCCGACGCGCCCGAGGCCAAGCCGCTCCCGGGGCCGTACCGGGTGTCAGCCACGCCGCTGCAGCGACTGCACGTCGTGCGCGTGCTGCGCCCGGACCGCACGCTCGCCGCGCTCGAGGCGTTCGTGGCCGCGCAGCTCGGCGCAGCGTTCACGCAGCAGCCGCCGTTCGACATGGAGGCAGCGTACCTCGAGACGAGCGCGTCGACGCCCATGCTCTTCGTGCTCTTCCCGGGCGTCGACCCGACGGCCTGGGTCGAGCGGCTCGGGCGCAAGTTCGACATCACGTACGAGCGCGGGAAGCTCGTGAACATCTCGATGGGCCAGGGCCAGGAGGCCGCGGCCGACCGCGCGCTGCTGCGGTTCGCGCGCGAGGGCAGCTGGGTCGTGCTGCAGAACGTGCACCTCATGCCGGCGTGGCTGCCCACGCTTGAGCGCTCGCTCGAGCTCTACTCGGTGTCGGCGGACCCGAACTTTCGGTGCTTCCTGTCGGCCGAGCCGCCGGCGGCGGGCGCGCTCTCGAACTTACCCGAGTCGCTCCTGCAGAGCTGCATCAAGGTCGCGAACGAGGCCCCGACCGACCTCAAGAGCAACCTGCGGCGCGCGTGGGCCAACTTCTCGCTGGCGCACATCGCCGCGAGCGCGCGGCCGAGGGAGTACCAGGGCTGCCTCTTCGCGCTCTGCTTCTTCCACGCGCTCGTGCTCGGGCGCCGGCGCTTCGGCGCGCAGGGCTGGAGCCGCCCGTACAGCTTCAACACTGGGGACCTGCTCATCTGCGCGGACGTGCTGCGGCGGTACCTCGAGCACCCGCCGAGCAAGGGCGGCGGCAGTGACAATGGCAGCAGCACCAATGACGGCACCGGGCACCTGCCCTGGGACGACCTGCGCTACATCTTTGGCGAGATCATGTACGGCGGCCACATCACGGACCCGTGGGACCGCATCACGAGCCATGCGTACTTAAGCAGCGTCTTCACGCCCGCGGTGCTGACCGGCGCAGAGCTCGCGCCGGGCTTCAAGTGCCCGGACCCGGCCGCGTTCACGTACGCAAAGTACGCGAGCTACATCGAAACCGAGCTGCCGGTCGAGGCGCCCGGCGTCTACGGCCTGCACCCGAACGCGGAGATCGGGTACTTAGTGGACGCGGCCGACAAGCTTTTCTTCGCAATTGCGCGCTTCGAGCCGCTGGCCAGTGGCGGGCTCGGCTCGGCCGGCTCAGCTGGCTCGACCAGCTCGAAGGACGCGGCGCAGGTCGTGACGACAATTGAAGCCCTGCTCGAGCGGCTGCCGGCCGAGCTCGAGCTCACAGCGCTGCAGGCTCGCGCGGCGCCGCTGCTCACGCTCGACCGCGGGCCGTACGTGGTCGTGGCGCTGCAGGAAGCGGCTCGTATGAACGGGCTCGTGCGCGAGGTCCGCGACACGCTCTCGGAGCTGCTCAAGGGGCTCAGCGGCGCGCTGAGCATGACCGAGCCGATGGAGGACCTGCTCGAGGCCCTCATGGCGGGCCAAGTGCCCGGCCGCAACGCGCTGCACCGGTGCTCCTGGGAGCGCGTCGCGTGGAGCTCGCGCAAGGCGCTCGGGCCCTGGTTCGCCGACTTTGTCGAGCGCGCTGCGAGCCTCGCGGCCTGGGCGGCCGAGTTCCGCTTGCCGTACTCGGTCTGGCTCGCTGGGCTCTTCAACCCGGCGGCGTTCCTCACCGCGATCAAACAGTGCACTGCACGTCAGCACGGGCTCGCGCTCGACGCGGTGGCGATCGAGACCCATTGCACGACGCTCCGGGGCGCCGACGCGGCCGAGGCGTATCCGGACCGGGGCGCGTTCGTGCACGGCCTGTTCCTCGAGGGTGCGCGCTGGGAGCCGCCGGAGAAGGACGGCGAGCCGGCGTCCCCGTTCGCGTATGAGGTCGACGGTGTCCCGTGCGGCGGCCACGTCGTCGATCCAGCGCCGAAAGAGCTCTTCCCAGCGACGCCCGTGGTCTACGCGCGCGCCGTGGCGGTCGCCGCGCAGTGGGAGGCCACGGGCGTTGGGTACTTCCGGCGCCAGCGCGACGTCTTCGACTGCCCCGTGTACCAGACGACGCAGCGCGGCGCCACGTACGTCTTCCTCGCGACGCTGCACACGGTGGCGCCGCCGCACAAGTGGGTGCTCGCGGGATTGGCGCTCGTCATGCAGAGAGACGACGACTCATGAGCGAGAAAGAAGGGGTAGGGAGATAGTGAGTGTGCGAGTGAGGAGGCGGCGGCCCCCCCGAGCCGAGCCATGTCGAACAAAACACATTGAACTCGCACACTGAGCGGCGTCCTGGCGGCACCACGGCCCGCGTGAATCGGTCGGGGCTTAGATCTGCTCCGGGTTGAAGAGCTTGGGCATCTGCTGCCAGCACTTGTAGTAGTCGGCGTCGTTCTCGTCGCACGTGAGCGCGTGGTCCGTGAGCTTGACGAGGAACGTGGACTCGAACATGAACGCGAGCCCGCCGTCGAACTTGTGCGGCTGCAGGTCAGCGTTCGAGGCCGCGAGGAACGTGGCAGCGTCCGGCCCGTGGGGCGTGTCGACCGAATGCAGCGACGCGCCGCCGGGCTGAAAGCCGTTCTTGCCGCCCTGCTTGGCGTCGTACGTGCCGTAGACCATGCCCATGTACTCGGTCATACAGTTGCGGTGGAAGTACGGCGGCCGGAACGAGTGCTCCATGACCATCCAGCGCGGCGGGAAGATGACAAAGTCCGCGACCGCGCAGCCCGGCTCGTCGGTCGGGCACGTAAGCACCGTGTAGATCGACGGGTCCGGGTGGTCGAAGCTCACCGAGTTCATCGTGCAGAACTTGCCGAGGTCGTACTTGTACGGCACGTAGTTGCCGTGCCACGCGACCACGTTGAACGGCGAGAATGCCATGCGCGCGGTGAAGAGCCGGCCGCCGAACTTGGTCACGACCTCGAACGCGCACTCGCGGTCCTCCCACGCGGCCACCGGGTGCTCAAAGTCCCGCGGGTTCGCGAGCCCGTTCGCGCCGATCGGCCCGAGGTCCGGGAGCACAAAGTGCCGGTTGTACACCTCGAGGACGTACCCGCGCGCGGGCCCGTCGACGGCCACCGAGAAGCGGATGCCGCGCTGGATCACGCAGATCTCGCGCGGCGCCACGAGCAGCTTGCCGAACTCGGTCGTGATCTTGAGCGCGCCGTGCTGCGGGACTGCACAAAAGCGGGCGGGGGTGGCACAAAAGCGGGAGAGACGTCAGTACATTGTTCACTGCGCACAGCCACAGAGAGAGAGAGTCGGAGACGCACCGATGAGGAAGTCGCCGTCCGAGTTGTAGAAGCACTTGTCCGTCATGGACACGTTCGCGGCGTAGTTGTGGATCGCGAGCCCGTCCTTCATGGTCGGGTCGCCGGCGCCGCCGACAGTCTTGAGCCCCGCGACAAAGTCAAGGCGCTCGCCGTCCTTGGGGAATGGCATCGGGCTCCAGCGCATCTGCTGCGGCGTGAGCGTGGCGCCGGCAAAGTCGTTCTGCAGGAACGGGTGCGCCACGGGCGCGTACTTTTCGTGCACGACCGGCGGCAGCACGCGGTAGAGCCAGCTGCGCTGGTTGCGGCCGCGCGGCAGCGTGAACGCCGTGCCCGAAAGCTGCTCGGCGTAGAGCCCGTAGGCGCACTTTTGCGGGCTGTTCTGCGCCGCCGGCAGCGCGTTCGGCAGCGTCTCGGAGCTAAAGTGGTTGCCAAAGCCCGCGTGGTACGCGAGCTGCTCCCAGGCGACGGGCGTCGACTGCTTCATGGCGGTAGTGGGTTGTGAAGGGAGGGGGATGCGGAGGCGTGGCGGCGGCGGCGCGAGAGCGGAAGTGCGTGGGCGCAGGGCGGCGCGGCGCGAGCTGCAACTTGGCAGGTGATTACGGTGGACCGTGATGCGAAGACCAAAGCGCCGCGGGCTTCAAGATCGAATGTTGGGAAGACAACGAGGTAGTCAAAACCTAAAGTATCAAGACTTCATAGCGAACACAAGAGATGTGTGGGAATATGTCCGCTCGCGAAACTTCAAATACGTTTGATGTGGTTGATGCCAACAACCACATAAAAATGGGATTGCCTCAGGGACTTTGAAGTGCTGATACTGTAGTATTAGCCTGATACCAATAGTGCTGCCTCCGCAGCGGAAGGCCATGCTGCTGTCGGGACCCACAACGGGCTTGCTGGCGACGCAGTTCCCTGTTGGCGATCGCAGTCTACGAATCGCAGTGCTCCGTTGGCGGAGAGGATCTCCGGCCGCTGAACCAACCCCTTGGGCTTGGCGCTTTAGCACACCGCGTTACGCTGTCATTGCTGTTGAACGCCGTCGTCTGCGTCGTCGTGAGGCTGCTTCGCTTGCTTTCGTGATAAGCTGAGTGACCACAGAGGCTTCGGTCGAGTTGCAGCCACCGAATGAACCACCGGTACACATGAAATCCCCTTTCGATGCACCGCCTGGCAGACACGACGTCTTGGCCGACGATGCGTTCAACGTTCCTCCCCAGCCGCCAACGTTGACCGTGCCGACAGCCCATTACTGTATCGCGATGCCACTGGCTACGACGCCCGTCCTCATGCTCGCGCTGGTCGCTACGCCAAGAGTGCGTGTGACGTAGCGTTGCTCCCAGTGACACGGAGGTCTGTGA
>SMMQ01003314.1:21276-32312 GCA_008271595.1 [Pythium] brassicae (nom. inval.) | reverse complement strand
GGGTGGGGGGGGGGGGGGGCTATGTGTTGTTAACGAGGGCAGCTGCCACACGCCCTGGTGGACGCACACTCAACTGACTGTGTGTGTGGCGCGGATGCGGGGCTCTTGAACAGGCCAGCAGCATTTGCTGGAGATCGCCGACAAGCTGGGCAACGCGCTCTCGCCTGCGTTTCAAGTGTACGACCACGGCGTCCCGGACAAGAACTACGACATCCTGGTTCGTAGGTGTGAGGCCGTTGGGAGGAGGTGTGTGGAGGGGGGGAGGGGGTGAATACTGTGCTCATGCCGCGCCCTGGTGGCTCTTGATAGCGGAAGCAGTCGAGCGACACGGCGTCGCTCGCCGAGGTTGGTTCCCTGCAACTCGAGTTCAAGTTCCTTGCCCGGCTCACCGGCAACCAGCGGTACTTTGACCAGGTCGAGCGCGTCATGGACTCGGTACGTGGCATGTGCGAGTGTGCGCATGTCGTCAAATCCAATCACCTTCAGCTCAGTGATTCGACTGCTTGCTCGCACGCGCAGCTGGCAGACGACGTCTCCAGTAAGTTCACGGACGGGTTGCTGCCAGTGAACATCAACTCGCGGAGCGGCCACGTGGTCGGCGGCAAAGTCACGCTGGGCGCGAACGGCGACAGCTACTACGAGTACCTGCTCAAGCAAGTGCGTGGTGCCTGCTACTCTCGTCTGATTCAGTTGCTGGCTCATGGCCGAGACGGCCCTGGCAGGCTGAAATGCTCACGTTCCCCTCTTGTTTGCTGTGCTGTGCTGTCGTGGCGGGCCACACAGTGGCTGCTGTCCGGCAAGCGAGATGAGAAGTACAAGGCGCGGTACCTGACAGCCGTGAACGGTATCATGAGCAAGCTCGTGGGCAAGTCCAAGCCGTCGGGACTGGTGTTCATCGGCGAGCTGGTCCGCGACGAGCTGCAGCCCAAGATGGACCACCTCGTGTGCTTCGTGCCGGGCATGCTCGCGCTCGGCTACTTGCACGGCATGCCGAAGGAGCACCTGCGGCTCGCCGAGCAGCTCATCGAAACGTGCTACCAGATGTATGCGCAGATGGCGGCGAAGCTCGCCCCCGAGATCGCGTACTTTCACACAGCAGACGACGCCGAGAGCGACCTCGACATCCACGAGCAGGACGCGTTCAACCTGCTGCGGCCCGAGACGGTCGAGAGCCTCATGGTGCTCTATCGCGTGACCAAGAACGACAAGTACCGGCAGTACGGGCGCGAGATCATGAACGCGTTCGAGAAGCAGTGCCGGCTCGACAAGGGCGGGTACTCGAGCATCGGGAACGTGGCAACCGGGCCGGTCCAGCGCATGTACCGGGAAGAGATGGAGAGCTTCTTCATCGCCGAGACGCTCAAGTACCTCTTCCTGCTCTTCTCGGACGACTCGGTCTTCCCGCTCGACGAGATCGTGTTCAACACGGAGGCCCATCCGTTCTCGATGGCCAAGTGACTTGATGATCACCGTGTGATAACAATAGATCGGCATCCGTTGAACGCCATTGAACAGTTCGAAGAATGCGCCGCTTGTCAGAGCAGCAGCTGGCTCCCACTCCCATGGGCTCGGGGTCTTCGCTGCTGAGCTCCGCTTCGGTGTCTTCCTACCGCTTCGGTCACGACATGCGCGATGAGGACAGCAGTGAACGCAGTAGCGAACACGGGCGGCCCTCAAAGCAGAGGAACGCGCCGCTCGAGTGGATCGGGACAACGCTCGAGATGCCGCCCAAGCCGTTCAGTCTCGACAACTACTTCCAGACCCACGCAGTGGTCGGCACAGGCATGCTCGGCAAAGTGCGCCTCGTGCAGCACCGCAAGTCGGCCAAGTTCTACGCGCTCAAGTCGCTCAAGAAGAAAGACGTGCTCGCGCGCAAGATGGTGGCGCAGCTCGAGGCCGAGCGCGGAGCGCAGCTCGCTCTCACGAAGCTCAACCACCCGTTCATGGCGCGCTACTTTGGCAGTTTCCAGACCTCGTATTGCGTCCACTTGCTGATGGAGTACGTTCCTGGAGGGGAGCTCTTCCGGCGTCTGCACGAGGTCGGGCGGTTCAGCAACGACGAAGCCAAGTTCTACGCGACCGAACTGCTGCTCTTCCTCGAGTTCTGCCACGCCAACGGCTTCATGTACCGCGACCTGAAGCCCGAGAACATCATGCTCGACGGCGCCGGACACGTGAAGGTGATCGACTTTGGGTTCGTGAAGAAGATTGCGAGCGCGGACGACCGCGCGTCGACGAGCGTGGGCACGAGCCAGTACCTCGCGCCAGAGCAGCTCACGAGCTCGGACGAGAAGCGGAGTTACACTCGGGCGGTGGACTGGTGGGCGTGGGCATGCGTTGTGTATGAGCTCGTGAACGGCCACACGCCGTTCTTCCGGGGCAAAGACGACTCGCCCTTCGAGCTGTACACGCGCATCGTAAAGGGTCAGGTTGCGTGGCCGAACCGTATGGACTCCTCGCTCAAGGACCTGCTACGCAAGATGCTGGTGCCGGACGCCGCCAAGCGCCTGAGCGATGCGGAGCTCATCAAGCAGCATCTGTGGTTCGGGAAGGTCGACTGGCTCGAGGTCGCGCAGCGCGATCTCCGTTCGCCGCACACTCCCGCATTGCACGTCGAGGGCGACCACTCGAACTTTGACTCGTACCCGAACTCGGCGGAGGAGACCAAGTCACCGATGAGCACCTATACGAAGGAGTTCCGTAACTTTTGAAACTCGACACGCTCGAAGATTGGGGATTGAATGAGGTGTGTCTATCTGCCACGTTTGCAGATGCCGTCGGGCACCAGTGTCGCGGATCTCAAGAGGAACCACCTTACATCAGTGCTGTCACTGGTGTTTGGGAGGAACACGCGCTGCTGTTGTCGGTCCGCCTCAACGGAGGTGCCGCTTCTCGGAGAATTGGCAAAGCTCGAAGCTGTGCTACGCAAGTCGGGATTGAGTGTCTCGGCAAGAGTCTCTGCGAATCTGAACGCTGACACATGTAAGCGCGAGCCAGCGTCTGGTGCGAGATCGAGGACTTTGATCATGTAGCAGCGGATCCGCTGGCAGTGATCTCTGCACTCTCACGGTTCAAATCCGCAGGAGGTGACAGTAGATGTCTGACTACTCAGCAACTCGACTGGCTTTTTTCATTTGAAGAGTGCTCCAAAATGCGTCGAAGATGACAGCAGCCGGCGTCATCGTAGAGAGCACGCAGCGGCAGCCGCTGACTCACGTGCCGCAAGAAGGCAGCGAGCGCCAACGCCGCACCGGCGCCTCCGCGCGAGGGTGAAGATGGAACTCATTCGCCAACTCGCTTTTCGTCGCGCACTGCCGCACTCGACGTGTGCTTTGATAGAGAAGCCGCGCTCGGCACTCGACACTTCCGATCTGTGACTCACTGTTTGTTAGTCACTTCCTCCGCGAGCAGCACATCATGCAATTCCGCATTTTACATCCCGCCAGCACCAGCGACAGCAGCGACGCGCAGACCATGGCCACGCGCGCGGTCAACGACGAGCCCAAGAGCCGACGCCACCCGATGATGTGCACGACGCTGCCGGTCGACAGCCCCGCCGCCGGTGACGATGGCGACTTCGTCCTCAGTAGCGACGAGCTCGAGCCGAGCGCGAGTGAGGAGCACTCGAAGGCAGCTGCCGCTCCCAAGAAGCGCGGGTTCTCCGCGCCGTCGCTCAACCGGCCGTTCGCCAAAGGTGTCGAGAAGATCCCGGTGCTCGGCCGCTCTCTCTCGAAAAGCGCCGAGAAGACCCCGGCGCTCGGCCGCTCGTCGTCCTCAACGGCGTCCGCCACCGCGTCGCGGCTCGTGTCGCGGATGGCGCCAATGCTGCGGCGCGTCGTGTCCGGCACGCCGAGCAACACTGCGTGCAAGAGCAGTAGCAGCGGCAACGGCGACGACGCCCAGAGCCAGCGCGACACCCGAGGCGCGAGCACCGCGGGGAGCAGCAGCAGCGGCGCGGAGGACGCTCCGGCTAAGTCGCCGCGGCTCGGCCACAACTTCCTCGACTCGTCGGACGAGGAGGAGGAGGAAGAGAACAAGCGCGACTCGCTGCTCTTCATGATGCGGGTCCCGACCGAGCGCCGCAAGTCGCACATCCCGCTCATGTCGTTCACGCATCCGGAGGAGTGAACAGCTGGAAGCCTCGTGCACCCATCCCAAAGCCGTCACTATGGGGCGGTTGGGTACTTGCATCCAGCAGAGCAACTTTAGCGAGCTTCGCCTTAGTGTAACTTAGTCCCAGGGTCCCCGACCCTATTCAACAACCAAAACGTGCGTGTTCTTTCGGCTCGTGTTGCAAAGGATCCGTCGACGCCACGCTACATCAGCTGCCCTGCCGCTTGGTCCATAAAGCGCGCGATTGCTAGTCGTTGTGCGGGTGCTCTCCGGCGCGCTCGTCTTCGCCGTCGAGCACAATGTTCTGCGCGAGGTCGTCCATGATGTTCTCTCCAGCTGGTGCTGTCGGACGGGTGTCGAAGATGTACTTCCTGTCCAGCCCAAAGTGAGAGATAGAGCGCGACCCAACGTCAGTTAGTCAACCCAAACACAGCGACAACAAGCGGCCAACAAGCGTACAGGAGCCGAGGGGTCGCGAACGGGCGCTGGTTCTTCCAGCCGCGAATGGTGGCGATCGTCGGGTACACATCTGCACCATGCACCAGCCAACCAACCGACAGAGAGCACACCAATGAGCCCAACATGTTGCAAAGTTCTCATGTCGTACAAGCGACATCAGTGGGTCACTCATCGCCTCGTTGCCACGCCAGCGCACGCGGACGCACCCTCGAAGAAGTAGTAGATGTGGCCGACGACGATCCCGATCAGGTCCGTCGTCGCGCTGTTGCCGAGCAGGATCGAGAACGACAGCATAACCCACGGCAGGTACGGCGCCGTGAAGGGGAAGAGCCCCAGGAAACTCATGCGCACGTGCTCGTTCCGGCGGCCCCAGAGGTACACCATCATGAACGTGAGCGGCGAGCCGAGGAAGTGGATGCTCACGAATGGCGCCACGAGCTGCGTCAACCCAAGCGAGCGGACAGGTGAGTCTACAGCGGTCGTCAACACCCCCCAACAGACCGGTACTGACACGTACAATCATCGCTGTGGCGCCGAGGAGGATCATGTAGACAAAGTCCGCTGTGCGGCCCCGGAACGAGCCTTCTTCCAGTAGTCTGCAATACCGCACTCTGTTGTTGAAGCGATGCGCGCGTTCCCCCAAGGTCGATCGCAGCCAAGTCAAGGAGCCCAAAGCGCCGCCACTCGTACACACGCACATGCAGCCAGCCATACGCACACGCAACACATGCACACTCTCTCTCTCTCTCTCGGCATGGGGGAAAGGATACACAAAGTACATGTGGAAGAGAAAGTCGATGCTGAAGAGCCCAAAGAACAGGAACGTCGTGAGCAGACGCCACACCTGCGATCGCCATAGCACCAACGCTCTCTGTGAGTTTCCAACTGCACCTGTCGCAGCGAACGCGGCGCTGCAAGACGGACCGACCTGGCCCTTGAAGAAGATGAGGGTGAAATTGAAGTAGAGCGAGAAGGGCGAGACGAGGTCGAGCGCGCACGCCGTGGTCGTGAGCAGCGCGCCGGTGAGGTAGAAGCGCGAGACGATCGGGATCTCATAGTACCACTCGAGTGGGTCGTTCATGCTTCCGGTCGGCTGCGTCGCCTGCTGCGCTTGGGCTGTGGTAGCTGGTCGAAGGCGTGCGACGGGTTCGTCGGCACTGGTTGCTGGCGCCACACGCGACGTGACGTGTGCGATTGCTGCTGGTGTGCTTTGAGACGTGTGAGTGAGCCGCTTCGCCGCGTGGCGGAATCGACCAACACTCCGATTCGAAGATAAGACGAAAGGTAATGTACTACACAGAAGTTGAAGCCATCCGCAACTGCAAAGGCATTCATTCCTGGACAGCCGATGAGCCGCTTGGCGCCGTACCGCGCAAAGGCGCCAGACGTCGTCCGCACGCGCATCGAGGAGACTCTCGCGATGACGATGTATCTCGTGCAGACCACCGGGCCCACCTCCTACGTGGTGTGTGTGCAAATATCGGATTTTAGTGGCAGCGCTCGCCGCCGCACCGCCTGATCGCCTGCTTCCTGCGTGGGGGGGATAGATCCAGGAGCAGAACAGCGAGAAGAAGCACAAAGTGCTCATCGGCGCGCTGCAGAACTGCTCGTGCGGCGATCGAGACGTGTGCGTCCACATCCTCTTCGTGATGCTCAAGGTGCGCGCGCTCTCCTGCTGTGAACAGCCACCCGCAAAACTACTCGGTCCTGGCAAACTACGCACTTCGTACGGTACTGACTGCGCTGGTGTAGATTCTGCGCGTCCCGGTCACAGTGCCGGTCGTGTGGCAGAAATCGCTCATCGACTCAGAGGTTCGTCCTGCGTTGCACGGCTGGTGGCAAAGAAGCCTTGGAGAACTCGTCTGAAGGAGAACTGACACAGGCGGATATGCTCTCAGGTTGAGATGCTGCTCCGTGGTGACTACCGTGAACAGCCCCGAACAGCGTCGGCGAAGACTGTGAGCTCGTTCCTAAAGAAACGAAGAGAGGCGGCGGCGGCGGCGGCTCCCCAGAGCGCGTCGGACCAAGTCGACGCAGCGCGCCACGAGCTCGTCGAGGGCGAAGTGTGTGCGATTTGCCAAGAAGACATGGGCGCCAGCCAGGCGCTGACGTTCTGTCGGAAAGGATGCGGGAACAACTTCCATATCGAGTGCAGTGCGTGTCGCTCACTCGCTGGCTGATACCCACGATGCGTACGCACTCGAGGGCATCCACACCAGTGCTGACCGGATGTCAACTGCCAACTGCTGTGTCTGCGCACAGTGAAAGTCTTTGGGGAGAGCCGCAAGCAGTCGAAGGAGAACATCATCTGCCCGCTGTGCCGTCACGACTGGGGCGACCTCGCGCTCGCGTCGCTCAAGAAGGAGATTGAGGTCGCGAACCGCGCGCCGAACGTCCACAAGCACTCGTCGTGCACCAAGTGCCAGACCAAGCCGATCCGGAGCGCGCGGTACCTCTGCGTTCAGTGCAAAAGCACGAATCTCTGCGAGCGGTGCTTCAGTGAGTGCGAGAGGGCTGTGCGAGTTGCGGATCACCCCTGCGTCATTAACTATGTGGCTCACTCAATGCTTTGCTTACAGAGGCGGGAGTGCACAGCAAGCACTTCTTCGTGGTCAAGCAGAACGCAACCGACTCGTGGGCTCCTGCGGTGCGGGCGAGCGAGCGACAGGAGCGGATCCGACCCGAACTAGTTGATGAGCTCCAGAGCAGAGAGCTCTCAAACAACGACTACGACCTGCTGCTGCAGCTCGATCAGAGCGAGAAGTTCCCGATCCAGGACTATTTGCTCTCCAAGCTCGGAGGGGAACGGGTGTCAGCCGACGCTGCGAAGTCAGTCGGTGAGCCTGGTGCAATGTGTTCGCTGTGCCGACAGAGCCTCCGCATGCACGCAGATCTCCGGTCAATCGCGTGTGGTGTACGTCGCTGCCGAGGTCTCTGCGCCACGTCTCTCTGGCTCAGACTGGGAGTGTAACACGTCGTGGTTGCTGCACAGCACTCGTTCCATGAGAGCTGTTTGGCGCGGTCGATCCTGTCGCAAGTGTACTGCTGTCCGCATCCCGGCTGTGAGCACGTGCTCTTTCCCGGTCTCCACCACTTGCTCATGAAAGAGTGCTCGCAGTCGCAGCACCAGGGTTTTGCTGCTTCAGGGCAGCAGACTGCTCTCCCAGCTCTCGACTGTGCTGTCTCAGTGCTCTCACTGCAGCAGCGTGGTGGGCCACCGCCAGTTCGTCGCCACCCGAGTCCGCGACGCTACGGCACAGAGTCAAAGCGAAAGGCGGCGGGAGGCTCCGACCAGGACAGACGACATTCTGAGACGCTCGAAGCCAAGCTCCCACCGATGGTTGGTCTCCGGTCACTCGGGATCGGACGCGCTGCGGAGTCATCGACAACGGCATTAAGCAACCAAAGAGATGCAGAGCGCCGTCGTCTTCCCAAGCCCTCGACGAGCCAGGCCGGGGTCCGCAGCAATCCTGGACTGGCACCGACTTTGCCTCGGCATGCCGCCACTGCTGTCCCTCAAGGCCGAGATGCCAGGTCGTTGCCTCCGCTAGTGATCGGCGAGAGCTCTGCAGCCGACCGGATGAACCAAGCGGAGAGAACGCGGGTGGCGCTCCTCGCGAACGAGAAGAAGCGACTGCGGAAGCAGCGGCTGCAGCGAGAGGAGAGGTCTCGACACGCAAGCATCAGCAACCAGTGCGAGATGAAAAGCGGACTCGGTGCCGACGGGTTCGGCGAGCCCCCAGCGTCGCTCGACGCCCGACTCGCGAAGGCGGAAGAGAACCGGTCGACGACACACAAGCGGTCGCAGGACGCGCGGGAGCGGAAGCGAGGCGCGAAAGCGGACCAGCAGCGACGGCTCGAGTTGCAACAGCAGCAGCAATCCGAGCGCGCGAACGCAGCAACCGCAGACGACTTGTTCGTCGGCGTGTCGAGATGAAGGCGCCACATGTATGCGCGCTCGCTGTCCTTGCTACGGTAGATCTATCTATCTACAAGAGTCTAAATGACGGAGTTCCGTCGTATGTATCCGCGTCTTCGCCCGCCTCCGGGCGACGGACTCGGGCGGCCGCGCCGGTGTGATGGCGACGCGGCCGGCGCCGTGACGCTGCTGCTCTTCCGGCGCAGGAACGTGGACAGCAGGATCGCGGCCGTCACCGCCATCGTGACGAGCACCTCGGGCGACAGCACGGCCGCGAGCTTGGGCAGCATGTCGTCCGTGACGCTCGCGATCTTGTGCTCGAACCGGCACGCCGAGATGCGCCCGCGCGGGTCGCCGCAGTTCTCGAGCAGGTTGCAGATCGTGCCCTCGAGCATGTGGCACGAGAGCTGCATCGACAGGTTCGGCGTGTCGCACGAGATCTTCTGGACCATGCCGGCTTGCACGTCGATCATCGTCACGGGGTCGTACTCGGGGATGACCGCGACGCTGTGGTGGTGGATGCTGGCGCGGTTCACCTTGGTCGCCTTGCCGCCAATGTCGTGCACGAGCTTGCTGTAGCTCTGCACGAACCCGGGCGGCGAGAACGTGATCGACGGCTTGCCGAGGATCGAGCCGACGAGCCGCGCGATGCCGCCGCCCATCGAGTGGCCGGTCAGCAGCACCTCGCGGTCGCGGATCGACGCCACGTAGTCGAGCAGCTCGTGGTAGTACCACGACTCGTGACGCAGGCCGCAGAGCGAGATGAGCTCGCTGTAGAGCTCGATGAGCGTCGAGAACGTCACGTCCGGCCAGATCCGGATCGTCGGGAAGATCGCCGAGAGGATCGCGAACACGACGGGCTCGAAGAACATCTTGACGTCCTCGATAAAGTCCGTGAAGCGCCACACGTCGGTGCCGCGCACCGCGATGACGCTCGTGTTGAGCGACGGGAAGTGCGTCTCGAAGAAGTCAAGCTTCGAGCCCGTCTTCGTGTTGAGCGCTGGGTACCGCACCGCCGCCGCCGGGAACGTGCCCGCAAACACGGCCGCGACGTAGTCGGCGGCGTCGGTCGACGCCGGGTTGAAGTAAGCGGCTTCTGCGAGCAGCCCGAGGTCGATGAGGCTGAGGCCGTTGAAGCGGTTCGTGCAGCTCGCGTAGTTGGGCGTGTCGACGCGCAGCGCGTCGCCTGGTGTCGCCGCGAGCCCGAGGTCGAGCTTCACAATCGCTGTGTGGTGGATGTGGATCGCGTCGGTGCTGATCACCACCGACGTTGCATCCGGGAACCACTTTGCGCTCTTCTGGAGCACCGAGAGGATGCTGAAGCTCGACAGCGCGCCGACAAACGCGAGCAGGATCGCCAGGGCGAGCGACACGACGAGCTTGGCCGACTTGTGGCCGGCGAACGGCCGGCGCGTGTTCGCGTTCGTCTGCTTGAGCAGCTGCTGGAGCGAGGTCGGGAGGCGGCCCATGCCCGGCATCGCCGCGTACCAGCGCAGGAAGATGTCGAAGAGGAAGAGGCTGACGACGATGAACGGGTGCGGCCGCGCGGTCTTGCGCGAGCCGTAGAAGATCGCGCCACCCACACCGAGCGCGAGCGGCACTGTGACCGCGATCGACTTGGCGTTGAGCAGGAGCAACAGCCGGAGCATGATGAGCGACACGACGTAGATCGACGGCAGCAGCAGGTTGATGATCGTGAGCTCAAGCTGCGCGTGCACAAAGCCCATGCTTGGGTGCACGCACGCGCGGACAAACACGATCGCCTGCGCGAACACGAACGTGTACTTGAGGCGCTCGAAGAAGCCGGCGAGCTGCTTCTGGCTCGGCTCGCACGCGGCCACGTTCTCGAACGTGTGGCACGCGACCGCGAGGAACCAGAGGATCCACGCGATGAGCAGCGCCATGCCGTAGACCTCCCACTGGAACGCTGAGAGGTCGCTCAGCGGTGTGAGCTTGTAGCTAAAGTGCCGCGCAACCCACTCGACGGACCACATGCCGCCGGCCACATTGAGCGCCACGAGCCAGCCGCCGAGCACGAACGTCGACGCGGCCGGGAGCCCCGAGAGCGCGCTGCGCCAGCGCGGGAGGATCTCGAGGCAGAGCTGGATGAACTGCACGATCGTGATGGCCGTGGAGATGCGCAGCGCGCGCTGGAAGACCGGGTGCTTCTCGGTCAGGAACTTAAGGTACGACTGCTCGCACATGGCCTTGGCCCACGCCGAGCCCGCGAGCAGCGACTCGCCGCAGCCGGACGGCACGAGGATGAGGCTCGGCAGCAGCAGCAGCATCGGCAGCGCGACCGTGATGATCACGGCCTGCGGGCGGCACTCGCACGCGATGATACGCCGGATGAGCGGGAAGTTCTGCGTCGACTGCCACGTGAGGATCCACGTCGCGCGGCCGAACTGGAGCACGATGCCCATCACGGACACGTACACAAAGAGCACGCAGAACGCCTGCGCGAACGGCATCGTGACGATGCTGCTCATGTTCTCGCCCAGGATCGCGCCGACGTTGAAGAGGAACCCCCAGAGGATCGCGAGCG
>SMMQ01003314.1:7433-21260 GCA_008271595.1 [Pythium] brassicae (nom. inval.) | reverse complement strand
ATGCAGAGAGAGAGAGAGAGAGAGAGAGAGAGAGAGAGAGAGAGAGAGAGAGAGAGATTGTCAGTCCACCTTCTCGTCCGAGTGTGTGTGTGTGTCACCACCTTTCGCGTCGCACCTGCAGCATCACATAGACGAAGAAGAAGCTCACGAGCTTCCGCGACCCCTCGAAGCGCTCGAAGACGAAGGCGGGCGCCTGCACGAAGACCAGGCGCAGCGCGCGCTCCCACTGCATGAGCCCTTCGAAGCACTGGCGGCGCCAGCGCGCGACGAGCGGCGGATGCCGGGGCGATAGTAGCAGCTTCTTCATGGTGTTGCTACTGCTGGTGTTGCTGCTGCTGGTCGTGGTGGTGGTGGATGCCGTGAGAGTTGGTGTATGAGGGTGAGGGGTGCGAGAGGGGGCGGCTGGCGATGCACTCGCTGCTGCCATCTTGGATGCGTCTCTGCCAAGAAAGTGGTGAATGAGCTTGCTTCAGACTTTTGATTGGCGTAGCATACAGTCAGTCCCTCTATTACAGGACTTCATACAAGATGTCGCAGATGAACTGATGGTAGTCAACAAGCTGTGAGATTACTACTGTACAGTGTACCCTCCTTCGTGCGTGAGCTCTCAAACGGAGACCCGCGTATCACCTCGGAGTTTCTCAAGGTCACACTCGTGAGCTTGTTGCAGTATCGTCACTCAAACACCCTACACTCCGTCATGTGCTCCAGCCTCGACAACCTGACTCGATGCGCAACACCGTGACGACAACGACAAGTAAGTAGATCCCACGTTCTTCACTACAGTACATAAACGCACATACTACACAATGACCTTCTTGTATGACCGCAGCTCGAGCGTGACCTCCACCGAACTCGGGCGGTCCTCAGGCCGCAGAGACAGGCACTGCAGCGCCAGCGCCCGGATGGCTGCCGGACACCCTGGCGAGAGCGTCGGGCGCAGCGATCCCGTCGACACGAGCTGCATCACAGCGATGTCCGGGAGAATGTTGTCGTCCTCGCTGCGCAGGTCGCGGTACGGGAGTTCGTGCGTGTCGAGCTCCGAGAGCACGACGCCGAACGAGTAGATATCGGCCGCCGGCCCGTAGTTCTCGGCGCCCAGGATGACCTCGGGCGCCAGCCACCGGCTCGTGCCCACGCCCGCAGTCATCGTGTTCTGCTGCGACTGGAACCGCGAGACGCCAAAGTCTGTCAGCTTCCCGTGCAGGTCCGCCGACAGGAGCACGTTGCGCGACTTGAGGTCCCGGTGCACCAGCGGCGGGCTGAACGAGTGCACATACATGAGCGCCTCGGCGACGTCGACCGCGATCTGCACCTTCTCGGGCGCCCACGCACCGGGCGTCGGCCGCGAGCCTTCGAGGAACGCGCGCAGGTCGCCGCGGCCCATGAACTCGAACAGCGCCTGCAGGTCGCTCTCTTTTGTCCACGCGGCGCCGACGAATTGCACGATGCACGGGTGCCGCAGCGACGCGACGAGCTTGATCTCCTCGATGAACTCCTGCGTGTGCGCGCGCGAGACCTCTCGCAGGCGCTTGGACGCGAGCTGCTCGGTGCGCCGGTAGATCACCGCCCAGACGTCGCAGAACCCGCCCTGCCCGATCTTCTTGATCGCCTCGATGTCGTCCACGTTCACTCTCAACAAGAGCATGTCGGGGTCGTTCCACAGCGCCACGTACGCGGTCTTCTTCTCACGGTGCGTCGCGGTGCTGGGCAGGGGGGCGTAGCTGGCTTTGTCGTCGCCGTTAGAGTTGCTGCCGCTGTTGGGGGCGGTGCTGCGGCTGGCGACAGAATGCTGCTGCTGGCTGCGCTTCTTCTGATTCTCTGTGTTTTTCTTCATAAGCACGAAGCCGATGATGAGCCCAAGCGCGAGAGCGCCAGCGACGCTGCTGAGAACGACGAGCAGTGCCGACACTCCGCTCGACGAGTTGTCGGTCGACTTGTTCGCGTCTGTCGGCGACGAACTCGAGCCCGGCGAGGTGGTGGACAAGTCGCTCGCGAGAACGCGCGGTCCGTCGATGAGGCTCTGGTTGACTGCGCCGCCCGTGATGCACACTGTGAAGCTCTTGACCGTTGCTTGCTGTGACGCCGCGCAGTCTGTGCTGAACGCTCCGCTGTCGAGCGTGAAGTTGTCGAGCGTCGCGATGAAGTTCGCCTGCTCGTTTGTGAGCGTCACGCCGTTCATGAGCGGGTTGAGGTTGATGTAGCTGCGATGGCGTCGGAATGATAGAGTAGGTGAGAGAGAGGGGAAGGGAGATAGCAGCACCCAGTGAGCAGGCATCCGTGACTCGATGCTGATGATCAACCAATCAAACACTGTGTCGGCTGCACCATGAAGGGCTGAAGGGAGGAGAACACGTACAGCCGCTTGAGTTTCGTGTGGTTGAAGATCACTGGTGGGAACGTCCTCAGGTTGTTGCTGTTCAGAGATCTGTTGCGTTCCCATAGCAACCAAACACTCAGCGTGTTCAATCACGGAACTGTGCCACAGGCTGTTGTGTCTGCTTGTGTGTGTTTCCATCCGAAGGCTCGAGGGCGGGGTTTGGGCGCGGCATGCCGAGCAACTGAAAGCAGACGGTAGGTACGTACAGGTAGGAGAGCTTCGGCATGTATGCGTCAAAGTCGTCCAGGTCTGCGTCGAACACTCCTCTGTGCAAAGCGAACAGGCAACGGTGAGAACTATGTTGTCCGTCGGATCCAAGACACTCGGGTCGATACGGACGCCACGCCACGCACAGAGCCTCGAGCGTCGGAAGCGCGAACTCCTTTGGGAACTTTGTGATTTTGTTGCCGGAGATATGGCTGTTGCGACCAACGCCCAGCGTCCAGCCAAACAGAAGACAGAGGGTGTCAGTGAAACGCCAGCGTAAGTAGTCAGAACGAGCACCTCAGGCTCTCACGTACAGATCGGTGAGTGACGTGTACTTGGCGATGACCGCCGGCACTTCAGAGAAAAAGTTGTACGCGAGGTCTCTGGGCGAACACCACGCAAGAAGCAGACAGCGACGACGACGGGCGAGCGCGTCAGCTGCAGCAAGCGGAAAGCGCGAGAGGGCGACCGCACCAGCAGCCACAGGAAGCGCTAGACGTACAGATACGTCAGGTTAGCGTAGAGCGCCGAGAAGGTCGTCATGCCGTTCTGGTCTGCGATACTGGGCGTCCGTCCGACATACGAAAGCCAAGGCAAGCGACGTGAGCGATCGCTGACGTTGGCGTACACTTCTACCCCCCCCCCTCCCTCCACGAGCTCGCTTGTACACGTACAGCTTCGTCAGCTGAGCTATCTCGTGGCTCTGGTTCAGCTGTGTGATTGAGTTGGCCTTGACATTCCTGGATCACCAGCACACGTGAGCATGGAAGCCATGCGACGTCACCAGCTGATTCGCATCCATCCTTCGGAAGCGAAACAAGAGGCTCCCGAGCCAGTTCGAAGCCGCACAAGGTCCTCAGGTTCTCGAATCTCGCCACGCTCGTCGGCAGCTCCGTCATGAGATTGTTGATCAGGGTGAGCGTCTGCAGGCTGGTCGGTAAGTTCGTCACGAGCGCCGTGCTGACGTTCGAGAGATTGAAGCTCGAGAGCTGCAGGTACGTGAGCTGCGTGCTGCCAGCGAGAAAGTCTTGGGGGATCTCGACTTTCGCGACGGCGCCGCGCGTGTACGCCGCGAAGCTGTTGCCACCGCGTAGCATCCTACCAGAGAGCGTCGCATTGGTGAGTGAGAATCGCTCTTTGCTATCACCGTTGGAGCGAGCTTGGGGTGGGTGGCGCTGTTACCAGCGGCGGTGGCAATCCGAACCATCCCACACAGCCGTTGTGTAAACGTACAGCGTGGTGAAGGAGCGCGGCAGCGTCCACTTGGCGAACTTGGTCAGTACGTCGTTGCTCTTGAACACCACGCTGGCTTTGTCGAGCGGCGCCGAGTCGAACGGGACGAGGATCGCGAACTGCGAGCTGTTGCTAGTCGCGAAGCACTCGAGGTCGCATGCGCCGGTGGAATTGAGCATGCAGGCGGAGGTGCTCGGGCAGGCGCTCCCGCAGTCGAATGTCAGCGTATTGGACGCCACGGCGCACGACTGCGCGCTCGCGGAGCCGGCAGCGGCGGCCGCGGCTGCCAAGAGCGCGACGACCACACCCATGCGTGGTGTCAGCGAAGCCCACAGACCAAAAATGAATCTCCTCTGTCATCGAGTCAGTACCGCACCTCGCTTAGGTACGAAAAAAGGCAACTTTGTGGAGTGGATCCACTCCACTCGCAATAATGACGGGCATCACAACTCTGTCGATGCCGCACATTCACGGTCACCAAGCGCCGGTGCAAGCCCGCTCAGTCTGAACGCACTTTTGAAACAGCCCGCGGAGCAGCAGTTCGGCTGGGGCCGCACTCGCGCGCACCGTGTGAACCAACTCGACTGGAGCTACGTTGACACCGAGTGGATTCTTGCAACAGTGACCGCTGATGTGCCGTGTCGAGCCAACTTCGAGGTGATGGAGAGTCTGCGGCACATCAAGTTGCAGGAAGGCGAGCGCGTCCTCGATGTCGGCGCGTCTCCTGGCGGCTGGACCGAGTGTCTCTTGAAGCGCGGTGCTCACGTCGTCGCCCGTGGACCTGGGCGAGCTCTCAATCGACCTGGCGGATAGTCCGGTGTGCACCTGCAGAAGCTGCTCACGAACTCGGGCCCGGAGCTGGCGCCTGAAGCCGTTCGCGATGCGCGCGTGCGACAACAGCGTCAGGATGCAGGGCGTGGCAGCGCTCATCGCGAGCACCGCGCCCCTCCTCCGGCCCGGCGCGCGCGTCCTGCTCGCGCTCAAGCTAGAAGCGGACGCCGCGAGAAGCCGACGCCGCGCACCAGTCTCCGGTGGCTTCCACGCGCTGTGATTGCACCCAACTACGCAGAACGAGCGCACGCTTGTGGCGACTAAGAGACGACGAGCACACGGCACAGAGAAAGGCAAACAACAAGTCTACTGGGGTGTACGACTACAGACTGGGGCGCGCAGAGCACGTTGACAAACACGGAGCGTCGACTCACTCGTACAGCGACTCGATCTCGTCGTGGTACATCTTCTCGACCACGGAGCGCTTGAGCTTGAGCGTCGGCGTGAGCTCGCCGCCGTGGATCGAGAAGTCGCGGTCGAGCACGTGGAACTTCTGCACGACCTGCGCGCGGGACGTGGACTTGGCGTTCGCACGCTTCATGCCGTCAGCGATGTACTGCTGGAAATTGGGGCATGCGCGCGCCTCGGCCACGGTCACGGCGTCGCTGCCGATCGCGTGCGCGACAGCGCGCGCGGCGTTGTCGAGCGTCTGCAACGGGTTCCCGTCGCTGTCCGTCACGACACGGAACGTGCACACGAACGTGAGGAACTTGCGCTTGTCGCCGATCACCATGACGTTCGAGAGCGCCGGCAGCTCGGCCTTGAGCGCGTCCTCGATAAGCACGGGCGGCACGTTCTCGCCGCCCGCCGTGATGATGAGCTCCTTGATACGGCCCGTGATCGCGAGGAAGCCGTCGTCGTCGAACGCGCCAACGTCGCCCGACTTGAGCCAGCCGTCGACGAGCGTCTCGGCTGTGGCCGCCTCATTGTTGAGGTAGCCCATGAAGATGTGGCGGCCGGCGTAGCAGATTTCGCCCGTGTGCGAGTCAATGCGGGTGTGCGTGCCCGGCAGCGGGTTCCCGATGCTGCCAATCTTCCACTTGCCCGGGAGGTTGATCGAGTGCGGGCCCGTGCACTCGGACTGCCCAAAGATCTCGTAGATCGGAATGTCGAGGCTGCCGAAGAAGCTCAGGCACTCGGTCGAGATCGGCGCGGCGCCCGTGAAGCAGTAGCGGCACTGGTCGAGCCCGAGCGCGTCCTTGATCTTGCTCAGGATCACGCGGTTCGCGAGTCGGAAGGAGAGCGACTTGCGGCCGTCGCCGCCGAACTGGAAGCGCTCCGTCTTCTTCGCGCCCTTGCCCTTGGCCCAGGCCGCGAGCACCTTCTTGAAGCCCGTCGTGCTCGCGCCGATCTCGCGCATCTTCTCCATCACTTTCTCCCACACGCGCGGCACGCCGAAGAAGAAGGTCGGGCGGATCTCACGCAGTGTCTCTACGAGCGCGCCTTTGAGTGCGTCCGGGCCGGCGAAGCTCACCTGCGAGCCCAGGTGCATCGGCACGTGGATGTCGAGCAGCTGCGCCGCGACGTGCGAGAGCGGCAGGAAGCTCACGCTGCGCTCAGCGTCCGTGACGCCGTAGAGCGTCTCGAGCACGTTGTACGCCGTCCACGTGAAGTTGTCGTGCGAGATCATGACGGCCTTGGGCGGCCCCGTCGTGCCCGACGTGTAGATGAGCGTGCAGCAGTGGCCGGGCAGCTGCGCGTCCATGCGCTGACTCAGCGTCGCATCCGAGACTGCGTCGCCGAGGCGCACAAAGTCGCTGAACTTGTAGATCGGCACGCCGCAGTCCAGGTACGGTACCTCGCCGTCCCACATCACGAGCGCTTTCAGCTTGGGCAGGTTGCGCACGATCTTGAGGTACTTGTTGAGCTGCAGCATGTTCTCGACCACGACGACCTTGGCCTCGCAGTGCGCCGAGATGTACTCGCACGCCTCGGGCCCGTTCGTGGTGTAGATGCCGGCGATGATCGCGCCGGCCATGATCGTGCCGTTGTTGACGAAGAACCACTCGGGCGAGTTGTGGCCGAGCACGTTGACCGTCTCGTGCGGCTTCACGCCCACGTGCACGAGCGCCTTCGCGAAGCGCGCGCTCGTGTTGTAGTACTGTTGCCACGAGTGCGTCTTCCACTTGCCGTCCTTCTTGACTGAGAGCGCCGGCGCGTCCGGCTTGAACGCCACGGTCTTCTTGAAGATCTCGATCACGGTGGTCGGTTTCCGCGCGCCGATACCCTCGCCGTCTATGTCGATGGTCGCGACCTGATCCGCTCGCCAGACTCCGGCCATCGTTCTGTGAGTGTTTGGGGCGGGGTGAGGGGTGGATTCGGAGACTTTTGCAGGGGTGAGACTGACGGTCCGGCGCTGGGAGCTGGAGCGTGTGTGCGCTTCGAGGCGAGTCGGGGAATGCTGGAGGTGCGGGGCTCTTGGCGATCATGGTCGGAGTCATTGCCACCCACGCACACGCACACACGCGGGCAACCACGAAAGGCGCAAAGGTGCCATTTCGACTCGATCGGTGACGTCCCGATTCGCAGTGTCGTGATACACTTGTACTGGCGAAATCTATTTCCAGTCCAGTAGTCGGAGGTTTGGTCCTCCAAAGTCCTCTGAAGGCAGCCAGTGACGCGCTCAAAAAGTATCCAGTCCACCACGAAAAAGTGACGAGCAGGTGGAGTTCGAGTGTGGCGACGTCGGCGTCACGAGTATCGTCGGGCTAATGGCTTTGGCGCTTGTCGTCAAGCACTTTCATGGAAAGTCGCGTGCGTGTGCAATTGCTCGGGATTGCCAGGGCAGGTTTGACAGCGACGCTAGCAGCTCCGAATGATCGATCTTTCCGTCCAGGGTGGCTTCTGCGAGGCTGAGGCTTGGACAGCGCCGTGTGCGTTGGCTGATGAAGGAGAGTGAACGCGTTGGAGCAGCAGCAACACCATGTCAGTTTAGTTTACTCAAGTGTGAACCAGCGCATCCTACGCTCCAGATTCAGAATGTATCTGCAGCACTTCGTCTGCGAGTCGAGCATACCTTAACAACCAAGGCGGGGGACCGGGGTGTCCACGAGCTACATCCTGGTGCGTGCATTCGATGGCGCGGACTTTGGCCTTGAGAACGGGAACGATGCGACTGCCAGGTGCGTCTGCGTCTGGTGTGGACTCGTGCGGCCGTCGTCGGTTGGCGGTGCTTCATCTTCACTCGTCTGTTGGTTTACACGCTGCGCCACACTGATTGCGTTCGCAGTAGTGAGCGCGCTCGACTTCAAGCTCTGCACGTCGCCATCAAGCATCGTCGCGAGAGACCTGCGGGCTTCTGCGCTGGGCTGCGATTGCCGACTCGAAGCTACGGGGCTCGCACTTACCGGACGGCGCTTGGCGCCAACCAGTTGTTCAGTCTTCGGGGACTGAGACTTCTCCGTCAGGTGGTGGCGGGGCTTCGATTCCTGCTGCTGCTGATAGTGAAAGGAGAAGAGCCGCGTCTGGCGCCACAAAGTCGCGGACGAGCAGCGCACAGCGCGCGCCGAGTGCTTGAACGGTGCATCGAGCAGCTCCGCGTCTCGGCCGACGGATTCGCGTTTTGTTGGTGAGCGCAGCACCGCGCCCGCCGTTCGCGGGCGACAATAGACCGCGTCTGTGTTGCGTGGAGGAGGATTCAGTGAGTCCGTTCTGTTCTCACCGCCCCTGCCGCCTCCAAGCCACACCGCAAGGTCGCTCTCGAGTCGACGCTGCAGCTGCAGCGTCCGCGTGAGGGCCGACGACGGATCCATCGGCGGTTTGCGCCGGCGAGCGTCGAGCTCGCGCTGCAGCTGCTCCCGCTTGGCGTGCGCGAGCACGCGCGCCTGCTGCTCCAGGTCGCTCCGCAAGAAGTGCTCAAAGTTGTCTTCGAGCGTCGCATAGCGAGTCGGGTGGTTGCTCTGCATCGCGTCGAGCTGTTTCTGAGACGCGGTCGAGAGCGCGACGGAATGGCTCTCGCCGGCGGAGATCTGCGTCACGTTCAGCCCGACCGTAGACGCCACCAGGTGTGGCACAGTGTACAGTTGCGGGAAGGAGCCGACGCCGCACTGCCCGAGCTCGTCGCTGCCCCAGGCGAACACGCGCGCGTCCTGCGTGAGCGCCATCGAGTGCAGTTTGCCGGCCGCCACCGACGTGAGCACGAGGTCGCCCGCGTCGAAGTACTGGATCTTGGTTGGCAGCGTCCGGTTGCGTCGGTCGCCCAGCCCGAGTTGCCCGTTCGTGTTCCAGCCGAACGCCAGCAGCGACTTGCACTCGGTGAGCGCGAGCGTGTGCGCGCCGCCGCAAGACACGAACGCGCAGAGCCGCTTCTTCATCGCGCCGCCCGTTACGCGCTCAAAGTACGACGAGAACTCGTTCTCGAACGCCCGGCCGAGTCGCCCGTGTTCCCCCCAGCCGCACGTCAGCAGCGCGCCGCTCTGCAGCACAACGGCGGAGTGCGCGTCGCCGCAAGCCACGCTCATGACCCCTTTGCTCTTGAGTGACAGGACCTCCATTGGCATGGAGACCGAGTCGAAGACCTGATCCTTCTCGCCGCGGCCGTGGCCGAGCGCGCCGCACTTGCCGTAGCCCCACGAGTACACGTCACCGTCCTCTGCCGCCGCGATCGTGTGCTGCGCGCCGCACGCCAAGTGCACGATGCGCTTGTGGAAGAGCGACTTGATCGCCTGCGGCCGGCGCACGCTGGCGAGCGAGCCGTGGCCCAGCCGGCCGTGGCTGCCGTCGCCCCAGGTCATGACGTACCCCTGCTCCGTGAGCGCGGCCACGTGCGCGTCGCCGCACTCGATGTCCACGAGCATCCTGCTCAGCGCGGCGTTCGAGCCACGAGACCCGTTCACGCCGGTTGTGTCCCGGTCCTTCTCATCGGACGGGTAGTCGACGTCCATCCTGCCCAGCAGCTCACACTTGCCGCTCTTGAAGAGAACCGCCGTGTGCTGAGCACGCGCCACGACCTTGACTGTCGCGACACCGTCTCGGGGCGTGGCGGTGTAGTACCCGTCGCCGCTGCTCTGGACGCTCGGCGCCAGCGACGCGGAGCTCGCAGTTATCGACAGGACTGTGCGACGCGGGCTCGAGCCGCGCTTAGCAGTGGTCGCCCCTGGTGCGAGCGAGGACACGGAGTCGCGCCCGGCGCGTTCTGTGCTGCCAGCGAACGACTGGTTGCTCACAACGGATGCGCGGTTCGTGAGCTCCCGCGTCGACGAGGAGAAGTGCGCAGTGCCGGTTGCTGCAGTGACTGTTGAGTGCACCAGTGCTGCTGGTGCCGATGGCTCGAGATCGACCTGCGCGAACTCGTGCAGTATCGGCCAGGGAAGCGTCGAGACCCTGCGCTCGGCGGTCGCGATGCCGATGGACACGCCGGACGAGAGCAGGTAGCAGCCCTCCCGTCCGCTCACCTGCACGAGCACGTTGGAGGGGAGGAAGATAACCCGGTTCCCGCTGAAGCGCGCGTCCTCGCTGCTGCTCTCGTGCTCGAGGACCTGGAGCTTGCGGTCGTCCTTGTTGCCGTCGTCGTAGACCGCGCTGAGCACGGCGACGCGAAAGAACTGCGGCGCCATCCAGTTCTCGGGCGAGAACACCACGAGCGTCGGCGCGACGCGGATACACGCTGGGAGGTTCCCGAGCGAGACCGTCACTGGGTGCTCTGGCGCGCACGAGAGCACGGCCGAGTAGAACGCCGCGCTGCCGCCGACCGTGATGCTCAACTTCTGCGTCGAGAAGATCACGCTCGGGCGAGCTTTGGGCCCCGGGAAGCCGCCGACGAGGCAGTTGCGGCGGCTGCCCGCGCCCCGCGTAGCCCCGGCCGGAAGGCCCACGTCGGAGCCGCGACGAGCGCGGACGTGCTTGCCGACGGTGCCGCCGCGGCCGCGGCCAGTGAGAACAGTCGCCATCTCAAGACGGTTTGGGAAGAGTGAGTGGGGCCAACACTGAACTTGATGGCAGTATGTACGCAACAGGGCACTGTCACGAGACCACGGGGGCCAACGCCTACCACTCTTTTCGACGCGTCTACGCGCTCGGAAGAGGGCGCCTGCCGCCGGCCACGAACGAGTCGTCCTGGCGCCACGCACAGTCCACGTCGACGAAGCCGACGCTGGCCATGAGCTGCAGTTGCGCGAAGAGCCCGAGCTGCCCAACGTGGTCGGCGAAGAGCAGGTGCCCGCCCGGCGCGAGGGAGGCGAAGAGCAGCCGGAAGATCGCTTCGTACGTCGCCTCCACCGACTGCTCGCCGCCTGCACTACGGACATCGGCCGACTGGTAGTGCGCGGGGCGCTCCGCGAGCACGTGCAGCGCCAGGCACCCGACCACGACGTCTACGGGCGCCGCGTCCGCGAGCAGCTCCGTGTCAGCCCCGACCGCCACCGCCTTTGTCACGAACCGCACGTTATCGACGTCCGCGCCAACGTCCGCTAGGCGCTTCCGCGCCATCGCCAAGCGCTCGGCCGACGCGTCCACGAGGGTGACCTCAGCCGTGGGGTACGCGGCCAGCAGCGCCGCCGCCGCCCGTCCGCTGCCGGCGCAGAGGTCGACGACGCGCTTGCTGTCGCACGGCGGCAGCGCGGCCACAAGCTCGAGCAGCATCGGCTCCGCCAGCGGCATGCGGCGGCTCAGATTCAGGTCGTACCAGTACGCGTTCCCCCAGAACCCGCCGCGGCGCTCCACGTTCCGGTGCCAGCTGCCGGCAGCGGCGTCTGCAGCGGTGGTCGGCATCCTTCGCGCGTTGAGAGTCTCCACTGTTTTCTATGAAGAAAGTCTCCGTGTGGGGTTCTCGAGTGAATTCGACTTCGCAAGTGATGCACATCAGAGCACTACAAGAAGTGGAGCTCACGCGCCGCGGCGGTGGAGTTGGCGCGCGCCGACAGAGGCGGAAGCGTCCGCTCGCGCGCGCTGCTGGTGCTGTCGTTGGTCGGGAGGCTGTGGAAATAACGCAATGGAGGCTTCTGCGGGGACTGTGGCGGCGCCGACTCGGGATCGGAGCTCACCGTTGAACGTGAAGAGAAGACCGCGTTTGAAACGAAAGAATGAGAGCGCAAAGTCGTCGTGCCGCAGCACGCGCCGCGCCTGCACGGTGCGCACAAAGCCTGACCCCACCCGGGAGAGCGCCTGGAACTCGCGCATCAAGTCGTCGACGCTCTGGTTGGAGAGCGCCACGTGCACGCGCACTGTGTCCACAAACTCGACACGCAGCAGCACCGTCTCCGTGGAGTGGTTGATCGTGTCGCTAAGAGCGACGTTGTCCACGTGCACGAGGCTCGAGAGCAGGGTGAAGGCACGGGGACAGGATGCGTGGCTGCAGCAGCAGCGCGTTGGACGGCAGCGGCTGTGGGGTCATGGTCAGTGGGGTGATGCTGAGCTTGTTGTCGATGGGCCTGAACTGGTGCGAGATGGTACTGGCAGGAAAGCACCACAAAGAAGCCGTTCACCATGAGCAGCGACATCACCACGACGTGTGAAAGCTTCCCAGCAGACGCATCGCCCGTCGCTCGCCGCCCAGGTTGAGCTCCCACGCAGAGCGTAGGCAGCAGAGCCAGTGAGAGTGGCGGCGCGGCGCCGTGCCGATGCGCTGAAAGCTCGTATCGTGGTGAGTAAAATGCAGCTGCTTACGCGGCGGGTTGTGGTACTGCTCGCGCACTCGCAACTACCCCATCTCGGCGATCACGTCGGCCGCCGTCTCGTGGTTGGCGGCGTCGCGCTCCAGTGCCGCGATGCCCTTGAGCCAGTCGAAGCGGTTCTGCGAGCTGTGGCTGCCGATATGCTTAATAGCGGCGTTCCGGAGCCTGGCGGCCTCCGACTCAAGGTACAGGAGCGCCACGACGCTGATCACGGCCGAGACCTACGTGAGCCCCCCCCCCCTCCCTGGAACGCCAGTACGATGGAGAAACTTCTGTTCACGTCCACACTAGCAGCGGCGTTGTAAATGAGATCGGCAGTGGCGCCGAAGCCCCACGCGATGCCGAGCAGCAGCATCCACGTCGACACTTCCACCTCGATCATGTTGGGATCCTGGTGTGGTGGATCCGTGGAGTGTGATGCAAATTGCTTAGTGTCATTCAAAGAGATGCAAGTGCGGAACGCGACTCCACGCTCTGCGCTCTGCGCTCCGCGGCCGCCGCCGCAGGAGCCATTATGCAACCGATGCTTACTCGTGAGCGACTCTCCGTGCGTAATCGACGGAAGTTGCTTAACCGTCAAGGCTGCAGGGATGCCACGAGAGAGAGAGATCCACGACACCTGGCTGCTCCGTGCTTGGTGGAGGTACTTGGCGAACAAGAAGAGCGCCGGCAGTCCGTAAGGTTCTCCAACCACCACACAAGCATCGAATTTCGTTGGCCCGCATTTGATTGTCCATGCGTGACAGTTCTGGACGTCCACAGGCACTGGTACCACACTGTAGATGCTCCTGAAAAACTTCCTTAGTTGTTTTGTCTATGGTACGTACTGTACCACTGGTACACCAATCTACCAGTACAGAGAATAACATGCATTTCCAATTAATCTGTCTGTTGGGGTACAATCGAGGCAAAGGGCGGCCACAGCTTCTTCCACCCCGCTCCATACAGTCACCATCCGTCCGTTGGGATCATGGCGCGCGGCGACGAAGAGCCCGTTGTCCCCGCCACCGACGTGCACATGGCCGCCCCCAGCGACGACGAGGAGGCGATCCGCGCCAAGTTGCGCGAAACCGGCTGGAAGAAGCGCAAGGAGCACCGCGAAAGCGACGAGCGCACCACCCCGAGCTCCGCCTCAGGCGCGGCCGCTTCCGACGAGCGGCGCCGTCGCGACCGCGAGAGCAGCCGCCGCGCGCACCGCGACGACCGCGGGGCGCGCCGTAGCAGCAAATCGACGACGGCGACGAGCCGCCGGCGCTCGCGGTCCGCGTCCAAGTCGCGCTCCGCGTCGCGGGACCGGCGCCCGAGCAGCAGCAGCCGCCGCCGCCGCGCGTCCAAGTCACGCTCCGCGTCGTCTGCACGCAAGAGCGCGTCGCGCGCTGCGAAGCCGCGCGAGAAGGACGACACGGACACGGACCCCGAGGTCGCGGACGAGATCCAGCGCGCGAAGACCGAGCCGACGACGCGCGACCCCGGCGCGGCCGAGGCCATGGACGTCGACGCGTCCGCATCGCGCAAGAAGCCCGCGAAGAAGCATGACGACGAGCGCCGCCGCGACCGAGACACCCA
>SMMQ01003313.1:5789-17336 GCA_008271595.1 [Pythium] brassicae (nom. inval.) | reverse complement strand
AGCGCGCTGTCGTTCGCGCTCGTGAACCTCAAGCCCATTGTTGCAGGTGAGTGTGGGGATATGAACGCAGTGCCAGCTCCGCAAGCGACAGGCGACTCGTTCGCAAAGCTAACGACGTGTGCTTCGCAACGGTGCGCTCCAGGCCATGTGCTCGTCGTACCAAAGCGCTGCGTGGGTCGCTTCGAGCTCCTGGACGCCGACGAGGTAGCGCACCTCTGGTGCACAGCGCAGGTGTGTGTGCGTGAGTCTTTCATCTCTGTCGAGAAAGCACGGAGGCGTTCTCAGTTCCGTCGTGGTGGCGCGCTCTCTCTTTCTCTCTCTTTACTGGGACTCCTCCGAAGCTCGTCGGCAAGCATGTCGAGAGGGTGGGCACTTCAATGTCACCTCTCTCACGTTTGCAATTCAGATACAAGTACAATCAAGTGCACGCGACGTGCCGTCATACAATCCGGATCGCGCTAACTTGTTTGCTTCGCATTCGTTTGCTCTCGGTGTATGCCTGTAAGGCGGAGTTGCTGCTGGCCAGACGGTCAAACACATGCACATCCACGTACTGCCGCGCATGGACGGCGATTTCGCCAACAACAACGAAGTCTTCGCCTAGGAACGAGCAGTGAGGCATTCTCATTCCAGTCCCTCAAGTTTGAAGAAACTTGGAAAGTAGCCTTGATGATGCTCAAACGTAACGATATTAGCACAAGGTCAGTATTGACTTGATCAACGTATGAGCATACAAACGATGAGTCGCATGTACCTGCTTTTTATCACTATTCATCCTCTTCGTTGTTTCCCCCCCTCCCTCATTTTCACGCGATCTCGCGCTGGACGACGACATCGACAGGAGCCCGCGGCTCGCTCTTTGCTCTCGGTAAGAATGCGCTCGGGGTGGCCGTCGCTCGCGCTCGCGCTGCTCTGCGGCCTCCACGGCGCGCGCGCCATCTTCGAAGACCAGGCGGGGCTGCTCGACTGGAAGAGCGAGCACCTCGGCCGCGTGAGCGCCGTGACGTTCGGTGGCAGCGACCACCGCGGCCACGCGAGCGCCGTGCGCGGGACCTCGCGCGCCGTGTACGTGGCCACGTGCGCGCGTGCGCTGGCGCGTCTCGACGCCAAGAGCGGCGCGATCAAGTGGCGCCAGGTCCTGCATGCAGGCGACGCTGTCGACGCCATCCAGCTCACCAACTACGGGCTGCTCGCGGTCTCCGGGTGCGTCCCGTAACGACCGACCTACTGCACTGGCACACTGTGAGAGTGGAGCGCTGATGCTGCCTGCCTGTTTCTCTCTCTAACTCCAGGGCGGGGGCGAACGTCCGCCTTTGGGACGCGGCAGACGGCACGCTCGTGTGGGACGCCTCGGCGGCGTTCGGCGACCAGACGTTCGCGGGCCTCCACGCTGTCGGCGACGACCGCGCGGTCGTGCTCTCGAGCGCAGGCGCGACGCTCGTGAACCTCAAGGACGGCAGCGTCGCGTGGCGCACAGCGTTCCCCCCGGCGCTGGCACGCGACGTGGCCGTGTCGTCGCAGCTCTCGTCGGACGCCGCGACGCTCTTCGTGCTCGCAGGCGCGGACCTGCTCGCGGTCGACGTCAAGAGCGGCGAGGTCGTAACGAAGCGTCAGGCGGTGCGTACCGGCGCGGTGCTCCGCAAGACCGACGCCACAGGCGCCGTGGTGGCTGTGACGGTCACCAAGACGTCGATCCTCGTTGAGGCGGTCGAGGGGACAAACGGCGCCAGCAAGAAGACGACGCTCACGGAGCTCGGCGTCGCAAGCGAGCTCGGCGCGGTCAGCAGCAAGGCCCCGACCGCGCTCGTGGTCGCGCTCGCGTCGGGCAAGCGCGCGTACCTGAAGGTGGCGGCGTCGCTCGCTGTCGAAGTCGTCGCCGAGGTGCCGGCCGACGGCGTGCTGGTCGAGTCGCTGACAGAAGACAGCACGCTGTTCCACGCGGCCGCGACGGCGGGCGGCGCGCAGGTGGCGGCATTCTCGCTGCTGCCGGACCAGAGCCGCGCACACTGGCGCTCGGCGTTCGACGCTGCGGCGTTCGGCGGCGCTGTCCAGGACGCGTTCGTGGGCTGCCCGATCCGCCAGAAGGACGCGGAGACGCCCCGCTGCCGCGCGCTGCTCGTGATGAAGGACGACGGGCTCGTGTTCAGCACGAACGAAGAGCCGAGCGACAACGCTGGCGACAGCAACAGCGCAAGCGACGCGCTGTGGGTGCGCGAAGAAGCGCTCGCGAGCATCACGAGCGTGCACTGGGTCACGCCCGCGGAGACGGACATTGAGAAGCAGCCGCTGACCAAGATCCCGTCATTCGCGGAGGAGATCACGATGGAGCTCGCGCGCGCCCGGCAGTTCGTCGACAGCGCGCTGTCGTTCTCGAGTGCGCTGTTCGACAAGAAGGACGCGTCCGAGGCGCGCGCGCGCAAGGAGAGTCCGAACGCGCACTTCTTTGGCCTCTCCAAGTACGTCGTGGCGCTCACAGAGAGCGGCAAGCTCTTTGCGATCCGCGCGGAGCTCAACACGGTGGCGTGGTCGGCGTACGTTGGCCCCGAGTACAAGCTGTACGTGACGCGCGACCACCCGGCGCTCGGCTCAGGCCCGGAGCTGCTCCTGGTCTCGAGCACGTCGCACTTGGTCTGGATCGACGGCGACAGTGGCCAGCAGATCGAGAGCGTCCAGGCCGGCGGGGAGAGCGACGAGGACGCGGCGTCGTGGGTCGTCGTGCTCCCGAAGCGCGAGCACCACATCGACGAGGAGGCGAGCGTGCGGCGCTCGGTCGCGCTCGTGTCGGCGACGACGCTCGCAGTGTCGCTGTACCCGAAGGAGGCGGCGGCGCACCCGGAGCTCCAGCACTTTTACTTCTACCGCTACGACGCGGCAGCGAACGCACTGCGCGGCTTTGTGATGGAGAGCGACGCGGCTGCGGGTGGCGTCGGCGCGTACCGTGCGCAGGAGGTGTGGACGGTTGTGCTTCCGCGCGGTCACAAGGTCGTGTCGTTCTCGAGCCAGCGGGAGCACACGGTGATCGACTCGTCGGTGACGATCACGGGCGACGACTCGCTGCTGCTCAAGTACCTGAACCCGAACCTGTTCGGCATCGCGACGCTCGGACACGAGGCGGTCGAGGGCGAGCTGGCGGACGTCCCGGTGCTCCACGTGAGCCTGCTTGACTCGGTCGCTGGGCGCCTGGTTCACCGCAGCCGCCACTACCACGCCACTGGTCCCGTGCGCATGGTGCAGGTATGTCGTGTTGTGTGTCGGGGGAAGAGAGTGGGGGAGGTGTTGTTCACTATCGGTTGCGTGCTGATTCGTCTGGCATGTGTTGCGCCCACTCGCCGCCCCCACAGAGCGAGAACTGGCTGGTGTACTCGTTCTGGAACGCGAAGGAGAAGCGCACAGAGCTCGTGTCGCTGTCGCTGTTCGACGGTGCGGTCGGCGCGAACAACCTGAACCCGTGGAAGCGCCCGTCGTGGAGCGAGTCGCGCTCGTCGTTCGACCCGCGCGCGCCGTTCGTGCTGCAGAAGAGCTTCATCTTCCCGACGAAGATCGAGTCGCTCGGCGCCACGGTCACGTCGCGCGGCATCACGCCGCAGTGCGTACTCGTGGGTATGAGTACGGGCCAGATCTTCAAGCTGGCGCGCAACTTCATCGACCCTCGGCAGCCGGAGAAGGCGCCGTCGCCGGAGGAGCAGAGGTGCGGAGCGCGTGTGTGTGTGAGAGTGAGAGTGAGAGGGAGTGTGTCTGTGTGTGGCTGACGGACAACTCTGCCATGCGCTCTGCAGCGAGGGGCTGATCCAGTACTCGCCGATCGTGTCGGTGTACAACCGCCCGCACTCGATGATCACGTACAACCAGACGATCGCGAACCTCAAGGCGATCTCGACGGCACCGGCAGAGCTCGAGTCGACGACGCTCGTGTTTGCGCACGGCCTCGACCACTTCTACGTGCGCGTGGCGCCCGCGGGGTCGTTCGACCTGCTCCCGTCGGACTTCAACTACGAGATGCTCATCCTGCTCTGCCTCGGCTTCATCGCGGCGACCGTGCTGTCCCGCGGCCTCGCGCGGCGCAAGGCGCTGAACGAAGCGTGGAAGTAGGCAGTCGGCCCCAAGAGAGACTCGAGGGATTGGGTGGCCCAGGAGAGAGAGAGCGCGCGCCGACGAGCGATCCCACGCACGGCTCACCCCCAACTGACCAACCAACCGCTCGCTCGATCGATCGACGCTGCAGCGTGCGTGTAGAGAACGCGCCGGCTCGGTAGCTGCACGTGTGATAAACGAACACCCAGCTCTGTGGGAGGGGGAGAAGCGCGCTGCATGTTTGTGTGTGGTGTTTGTTTGCTCGACAGCTACTGGCTACTACCGCTTGGCTTGGCTGTCGTTGTCGTCGTTGCCACCGTCGTCGGCGTCGGACGCTGCGGGCGGGTCCGCGAGCCGCAGGTGCACAAAGTACACGCACACAAAGTCGCTGTAGCCGCTCTCTATCACTATCTCGACCACCTCGACGTCGCCCGAGATGCCGGCGAGCGGGATGCGGTGCGTACTCTGGCTGCTGCCGTCGCTCGACGGCACCTCGAACTCGGTCGCGGTCGGCGCCAGCGGCGTCTTGGGGTCCACAGTCCCAAGCGTGAGGCTTGTGCGACGGCTTCGGGAGGACCGAATCTTGAGCTTCTTGACGTGGCAGCACGAGATCTCGACCGCGGTGATCGGCATGGGCTCGCGCAGCACGAGGCGCAGAAACTGCGGAAACATGCCGCTCGACATCCAGAACGTGCACTGGTCGTTCGTGAGCACGCTCGACGCCGGGAACTGGTCGTCGAACGAGCTGCTCAGCACCTCGGCGACGAGCGACGGGCCGTTCTCTTGTCGGTACGCATCCAGGTTCGCGAACGTCGTGGACGTCGAGTGGACTTCGTGGTCCTAGCGACACAGTATCGTTGCAATGAGCCGTACAGCCACGCGTCAATGCGAGTAGGTTTGGCCGTCCGACAGAGCCGTCCGATCACACGCGAGACCTATCCTGAACGCACCTCTGAGAGAGCGCTGAGCAACATGCGAGGCTTTGCGCTTGTTGGGCGAAAGCTCTTTCGCCGCTGGCCGCTCGCGTCTTTGGCAGGTGCACTCGAGGCCGCATCGACTGTCAGCTGCTCAGCTTGCACACTAGCGAGCTCGAGCTCGCGCAGCTGCTCCTCGAGCGACGCTTTCCGCTCCGGGTCGTTCGTCGTGGACACCAAGCGCTTGATCTCCTGCATCTGCACACCCGCGCGTGCGTGTCGAGGGAGTTGATGGTGCGGCAGTGTCGACGGCATCGGCAGACAAGAGGAGTGTGTGAGAGCAGATGCGTGCGAGCGGCACGGCAGGCGACCCAGCAAGTGTACGAGGCAAGCGATGCAATCTCGCACGGCGGCGTACAGACCTGCGCTTCATAGTCCACGTCGAGCTCATAGATGGCTTGCGGCATCGAAGCTGAGACTCGAGAGCCGAGAGCCAAGTTTGTGTCGAGTGCGTGTGAGCGCCGTTCCGTCGTCCGTCGGCGTTCCTCCCTCCTCTCTCTCTCTCGTTCGCAAGTTCTTCAGACTGCTCGCCAGCTCTCGCACGTCTCGCGTCTCGACCTCAATATCGGTCGTGAGGTCGAGGATGTTGATCTCGAGGCCGAGACTGCGCCCGCAAGCGCTTCCGAACCTCCCTCGGAGCCTCACTCTTTTGTATACACAGGACTGCAGGACGGACGTCGCCGTCTCCTTCGACTTCGTCCTGCGCGAGCTTGGAGTGAATCGCCATATGAATCGCAGTGTTCTTCTATTCCTAGCGCGTCCCAGAGGCGTCCAACCAGCGTGAGTAAGCGAGAAAGCGCGCAAGCGCGAATGGAAGGTGGCGGCAGTGGCGGCATGTGAAGACAGCGTTCGTGCTGAAGGAGGCAGGACGACCTGCGGGTGGTACCAGCAGCCAAGCTGAGAAGCTGCTCCGACAGCATGTCTTGCAACTACTAAGCGCCTAAAGATGCAGAAGACACCATCGCCTTTGACTGCTTCGCGCAATGCGGCGCTAGCGTCCTGATCGAGGCTGCCACGACAAGCAAGACGATCGCGTGCCGTGCTGTCCTTGTCATCGGGGTGCAGTTCTTCAGAGACCCTCCGAGGAGTACGCCGCAGTAATAGTTCGACGACTCGTACGCATCACCAGAGCACCTCTACGTGCACATCAACGCTGCTGCATTGAGAGTCGCGCTCGTGCTCACCTCTTTGCCAGCAATGCTGCCGCTACTACAAGTGCGTGCAAAGTGGGCATATCGTGCATGTTGTGCAAGCGCGCTCGCTGGCAACGGCCGTGTTAAAATTTTATCAGGCTGCACGCCAGTGACTTTCCACTTCAACTTGCGCGTCCGATTTCTGCACGTAACGTCGCTTGAGGAGGCACGATGTACCACTTCGACTGGTACAAACTCGACAATACTTGCACACCAGCACCGACAGCAAAGCCTCATTCTCGAATTCGCGACCGAAGCCACAAGCACCAGCAGCAGCAGCAGTCAACCTCGACACGACCCGACCCCACCCATAAGATGCTACGCCGCGTGACCGTCCTTGCTGTGCGGAACGCACACTGCCGCCCAGTCTCCACAACGCGCGTGCTGCGCGGCGGCCAGACCACCGTGTCGGCCGTGCTCAGCGCGCTGCCGCCCGCCGCCAGCGTCCCCACGATCGACCATCTCATGACGGTCGAGCGCGCCGCGCAGCTCATGGCGGAGCAGCACGTGGACGCGCTTCCGGTCATCAAGAACAACAAGGTGCGTGGCACGCGTTGCGTGGATTCGTTGCTAGCTCAGGCTGTCGTTGCTGCGAGCGATGCTTGACTGCTCTAAACCATACACCTGAATAGGTGGTCGGCGTGTTCACCGAGCACGACTACTTTGACAAGGTGCTCAACGCGAGCCACTCCGCTGTTCGCTCCTCCAAGGTCTGCGACGTCGCGACGATGGGCTCGGAGCTCGCCATCGCGCACCCGGACGACACTGTTGAAGATTGTCTCGAAGTTATGACCAAGAAGGTAGGTCGAGCCGGTGGCTTGGTGTGGTGGTAAAGAGTGTCATGACTCGACTGTTCGCTGTCCAGTGGCTCACCTACTCGCTCGTTCTTATGGCTTACTTTGTATGTGTGTGTGTGGTGTGTGTGGTACCACTGCCTATCCACCTATTCGTGCTATGTGTGATCGTTCTCTTTCGTCACCTTCTCTCGCCTCACTCACCCTTCGCTCTCATCTTCCACTCTCTCTTTCTGTGTCATGGTCTTTCACCAGCACCTGAGCGCGATCCCAGTCGTGGAGCACGACGGACACGTCATGGGCACCGTCTCGATGATGGACCTGACGAAGGAGATGCTGTCGACGACCAACTCACTGACGTCGAAGGCGGCGGCCGCAGTGGCGAGCGTGTTCTCCGAGCCGTCGCACTTTCCAGAGAACATCACGGCGGCCGGGGGTGGCTACCACGACGACATCGCAGAGGGGGTGTCGTCGCCCGAGCAGCTTCAGAAGCTCTACGAACAACTCAAGCACGACCTCGACGCGAAGGCGCTGACGGAGGCGGCGATGCCGCCCGTGCGCTCGTTCGACTCGGCGGCCGCCGAGCGCTTCAACTTGGACCCGAACCTGCACGCGCGAGCCGCCGAGTCGTTCTCCGAGGCGTCCACGTTCCCGGAGTATACGCCGAGCGAGGACGAGCTGTTCACGCAGACCCACGGCGCGGCCACCGAGTGGCGCGGCATGACGGAAGCCGAGATCTTGCGCGAGGAGGACAAGTACGCGCTCGCGCAGAGCTCACTGCTGGACGAGATGAAGGCTTTTTCCGAGCCGTCCGACTTCCCCGAGTGCCACACGGTCGAGGAAGCGATCGCGGCGCGCGAGCGTGGACACGCGACTGCTTAAGCAAGCGAGAGAGGAAGGGGGAACTGAAACTCAGCCGTCGGTGAGCACGATGGACTCGGAGCGGGTCACTTGTGTTTGGCAGCAGCGTGGGTCTGGCTCCCAAAGCGATCGTGAAGAAGAAGCCGAGTGTCAGTGCAACGCGGTGGTGTAAGTGGCGTGGAGTGTGTCGCCAGTGCATAGGAGTGCGTAAGAGTGTATCGCGAAAGGAGAGAGAGAGAGAGAGCGACACTGTGTACAACAACCAACAGCATGAACCAACGAATGTAGTTAGTTGTCTGGTCACCGCTCGTTCTAGCATAGAGCCCGTTGGCTTCGATCACCAGCAGTCGTCTTGGTTCACGTCATTAGCCACTTGTGTCATTGCGTCTCAGCCAGTCAGTCGCTCATCCAAGCCGCCGCCTGCTCCAGTTGATCAGGCGAAGTCAACCCCCATTGCGTGGCCACACGAGAGATGAAGCGGTGGTCTCCAGGCAAGAAGCTGTCCGCCGGCGTCGTGAGTGTCCGCAAGAGCCACGATGGTGGGCTGCTGGGGACTCTGCGGCGCATCCTGCAGCGCAAGAAAGCGACTCCCGTGAACGCGGACATCGACCAAGCCGGAGCGTCTCTGGCTGCTGCATCAGCCATGCCGACTGTCGATTTGGTGGCGGCAGACGACCGTGCAGCGCAGTCTCGTCGACTGAGTCACATGATGTCGCTTCTCGGCGCTCCTCATAGTCACCAGCTTCGAGCGCCGTCGAGCGACGCTGCGCCTGTTGCACAAGCAAAGGCTCTTCCACTCGTGAAGAAGAATGAGGACAGGAACGAAGACGACGACAACGATGAAGACAGTGGCGACGATAGCGATCAAGATGGGGACGCGGGAGACAATAGCTTAACAGGACAGAGACCATCACAGAGCAAAGGGAAGCGCGCGGCGCCCAAGCGAGGGAAGAACCGCTGGGTTCGGCAGCTGCTCAACCAGGTCGAGAAGAAGAAGGACCGCGTGCACGTGAAGGCGAGGAAGCACAGGAGACTGCCGGCTGCATCGCCAGGTGGCGTCCGGTTGGCTCCGCCGGCGCCCTTCACTGCCGCCGGCAGCTTCAACTCGCTGCTCGTCGCGCGCATCCTGCTCTTCCTCGACGTCCGAGAGCCTGCCGCCATTGCTGCGCTCGTGAACAAGGCGTGTAGCGCGCATGTTCGCGCGTTCTACGAAGTTCACTGCCTGCACCCTCGGCCGCAGAGATACCTCGCAAAAAAGCTCTTTAACACGGCCACGAGCGGGCACGACACGGTGCGACGATCTGAGATCCCTAAGACGGTTCTGTCGTTCCTCAGCGTCCCAGAGCGGGTGCGCGCGAGCTCGTGCTGCCGGGTGCTGTACGACAGCTGTAACGTACTGCCGCTCATCATCTCCGGCGCTGAGCAAGCGAGACGCTTCGTGGACTGCATGTCCCCTGAGTTCGCCCAAGCACGCTTTGTCGCTACGACACAGCTTAGGCTCGGTACGTCGCCTGGTTTGTGAGCTTCGGGTGAGGATCCTTCATGTCAGTGACGTCGTGCTGCTTAAAAAACTCGCTTGCTGCGCTCAGAGGACATGGACGCAGAGTGCGCGGCCACGGTCGTGAGCCTGTTGGACACGGGCGAGTGCGAGTGCTTCCCGGCGCTTTCGGAGCTCTCGCTAATCCGAGTTCGCGACTTCGCAGTGGCCGAGAAGCTGTTCATGCAGTTCATCCAGGTGCTGTTCACCGACCGCGTGAGCCACAAGCTGCAGACGCTCGAGCTCTCCGGTGCGCCTTCCCCACCAGAACGCAAGGCGTCGTGTTCATCGTGGATTGCTGGCGCATCTTGAACTGAAGGAGCTGCCGTCTCTCCCTTTCGATGGATGTGATGAAGCGCAGACATGGCATTCGAGGACTTGCACTTCCGACACCTCGCGCGACTGTTCTACGACGCGCGCTTCCCGCTACTGCGCCGCGTGGTCCTCTCGCGCAACCGCTTCTCGAGTCGGTTCATGCGAGACTGGAGCAGGAGCTTCGCCAACTACCGCTTCCGGCGCCTCCAGTCCCTTGATGTTGCTGGTACGAGTGGTGTGCTGCGTCTAAGGAAGATGTCGGTGGTGCTCCCACAGCACCGCTTTGCCCTCAACTAGCCGTGTGAGCGCCGCAGACGTCGCGATGACGGACGAAGACACGCAGCGCTTTGTCGCCTGCCTCGAGAACACGCCGACGTTGTTGCAGCTGCGCATCTCGAATAACTTGTTCTCGAGCACAGCGCTCGCCCTGTTGAGCCAGCAGATCGCCCGGGGCTCGCTTCGAAACCTCACGGAGTTCGAGTGCAGTGGTGGGGGACAGAATGTATCGCGCGTGCTGCGAACAAACGCTGCGTCGTGGCGTGCGCCTCACCCTCTTGCTGCTTGCTTATCGCATAGCGATCACAGCCGACGCGAACGACCTGGGCGTGTTCGTCGACGCACTGCGCGGTCGCTCTGAGTGCGGCTGTCGGCTGCTGACGAAGATGAACATGAGTGGCAACCCGGTGTCGAGCCCCCAAGCGCGCCTCAAGCTTGCTCGCGTGTTCGTGGAGCAGGGTTGGCCGGTGCTAAAGCATCTGAACCTATCGAGTGAGCTCTCGCTGACTGCTGCTGGGAAACGAGGTGCCGCTGCTGAACAGCGGGTCGATGCTATACGACGCAGACATGGGAATCGGCGAGAGCGGCTTCGAGATGTTTGCGGACGCGCTCCGCTCGGCGCCAGCAAGCGCGATCTCCCATCTCGACGTGTCTGGGAACACCATCGGCCGGGCAATGCACAGCTTCAGCCAGTGTCTGCTCACTCACGCGCTCAGGAAGCTTCGATTCCTGGCGCTCGCAGGTGCAGATCCGCCCGAGTGCCGGATCAAGCGATGGCGGCTAACAATGTTGATTTCTGCTGTCGCCAGACAACAACTTGGGAGCTCTCGAGTTTGAACTCGTCGCTCATGCGCTGTCAAGCGGTTGCTGTCCGCTGCTGCAGACACTCGACCTCTCCAGTGCGTTCCAGTTGTCATCTACTGAGAATGCCATGAGCACAAGGTTATCGTGACTCACATTGTGCTTTGGGTGCATCTCTCTCTCTCTCTCGCTGCTCGGAACGACGCCGTGACCCAGCGAACGTTGCGCGAGGCGAAGGCGTCGCTCGATTCTGCACCTTTCTACGCTCTCCTAGTGCGCGGACGCTCTACGCGCTCGATCTCAGTCGTACGTTTACGTTGTCGTGAGCGCATCCACCCAACCTCTATGAGTTGCACGCTGTTGCACCGGACAAGGTCGACACGAGTCTCCATGTGCTCACGTGTTATCGTCTTCTCAGAAAACGAGATCCCATACCGTGGACTCGTGCTCATCGCAGAGACGCTGCTGCTGCCGACGAGGAGCCAAGGCGGACGCAGTTGCTGTCCTCAGCTCCAACAACTCAACGTCTCGCGCAACCTCGACCTGCGCAGCGTCGTCAAATACCAGGAGGCGAGCAACCAGTCGGGTGTATGAACGTGCCTACACTGGGAGGGCGAGGCTAACGAGTGTGTTGTGGTACAGATGATCCGGGGCGCTGCGTGTCCGTCGCTCGTATCACTTCAGATCGGCTACGCGCAGACGTTCAAGGAAGGTCAGGCATTCGT